>VZTO01013132.1:33847-103778 GCA_013400615.1 Syrrhaptes paradoxus | reverse complement strand
ATCACATATGGGACAGGTCAATAGGCTGCCATATGCTGGCTCCCTCAGCACTCTGCTGCTTAATCCCCACTTTCAATATTGTTATGAGTGCTGGTTGCTCACTCTCTCTCCAGAAAGGTGGCTTATACTCTGCTGTGTAATGCATTCTTGTTTTTAAGTCTCGGAGTACTTTCACTTTGTTGTACCTTTATTAAGGTTGAGGACAGATTAAGAGGGAAAGACTAGTTCTCTGACAGCACCACGAATGACTACACAGCCAGCCTGGGAAAAGCATGAAATTCATCTCTTCTTAGAAAAAGGCTTCAGTCATGAAGTTTAGTTTGGGGCATTCACTGTGAAGCAGCCAGGCTGATGGGAGAGAGTACAGAAAGGGCTTTGTTCATGCTTCCTCGGCTTGATTTATATGATGAAGGGGTTCTTGCCCCGTATAATATTTCATCTCTGCGTGAAGTTGTGGTACCGATGGAGCATGAAATTCCCCAGTGATCAAAAATGAGCTCTCCACTCAGCCCTCCTTATTCCTCATCCTCCTTGGGTCCTTATTCCACATATTCTCCAGCAATGTGTGGGTCCTGGCACCCCCCCAAGCTAGCAAAGTAAGTAGGGGGTACTTACACGGACCCTGATGGGTCCTTATGCTTCATTCAGCATGGCACAGGCAGGTGTATGTCTTTCTGATTATAAATGAGCAGCGAGGGTAAATAGCCCTCCCACTGACAGCACGCTGTGTTTGCAGCAGGATTTCGGGGCACCTACTCAAAGCGGGGCATCCTGATTCGGGGTGGGGGGTGGAGGGCAGCCCAATTCCAAGCCACTCATGATGGGGTTACTTCCCTATATGCAGGATGCCCACTAGCCTGCCCCCCCTGGATCACAGCGATGGCAGACAACCCCCTGGTAGGGACAGATTGCAAGGCAGCAGCTGCACAGGGCAGGGGGCTTACCGAGGGCATGCAGAGGAGACCTGGGGGACCCTGCTCAGACGAGGTCTGGGAACCCATGGGACTGGCTCAGTGCTGGCTCAGGCTGGAGGCCACCCTGGACCAGGCAGGGGACCAAGCCATTGCCCTCCAGCAGTGCAACCACTGTGGGGGTGTTTGCTATTCTAGCACAGCAGCCACACTGGCAGGGTTGGAGGGTTTCCCCAGCATGGTGGCTGGCCCAGCAGAGTGTCAGGGTGCTCCTGGTTTTCCCTTGCTGATCAGCTCCAAGAGGTCCCTGCAGCCACCCCTGCTGTGCTTGCCGACACCATCCCCTGCAGCAGGGCAAGGCAGGTTCCTCCTCCTGCCCCTCCTAATTACTCTCACTCATGGCCACTGCACCATCCTTTCCTCCAAACTCTCCTGCAGCGCCTCTAGCAGCCCTTCCACCTTCTCCAGCACAAAGTGCTAAAGGCCTGTATTGCTCCAGCACTCCCCAGCTGCTTTCCTGCAGACACCTGTGTTACAGACATCTTGGGGGGAGTTTTGTTGTAAGAAATCCCGGGTTTTAGCTCCAGGGCTAAACAGAGATGAAGCTTCTTAGTTGTTTTCTTGCCTTCTGGAAAGAAAGGCAGCCAGCAATAAGGATTTAACACAATCAAACTATCCAAACCGTAAACTCTGAAGACCATTTTGGGAATACGGTTGAGGTTACTGTTTCATATATCCCCACCAAAGATGCCTATGTTGGTGGGTCTGAAAAATGCTTTGTCAGGTTAGATTGCTCCTCAGGGAGGTATAACAAAAAGGCAGAAAAACCGGCAGCCCATTTCTGAAAGTGAGGCACGAAGCAAGTGCTCTGTGGTGCGTTAATTAGTAGGTAGTGGCTGAGAATCTGGTGAGCTCCTTCTTAAAATTACAGCCTACCTCTCTGCTTGTGGGACAGCTCAGCAATGCTTTTCAAAAACATAAGGGCACTTGGGAGTCTTAAATAAACAGCTTTTATATCAGAGAATGAGGCTCCACTATAGCCCTGGATAGATATTTCAGTTCAGGAACGAACCACCCATATAACCAGAGATCCTCCCAAACTGAGTAGTTACAGTCTGCAGCCAGATCCGGCAGTTGTCAAAGCTCAAAGCATTCTGACTTGATGAGGGAGAGAGAGAGATTTGAACTGCAGGCTTGAAATGGGTTTTGAGCTGAAATTTTACTTTCGTCCACCTCTAATCCTTAGTAATCCTAAATATCTTCTTTTTCTCCCTTAATGTATGAATTGATGTCACTGGTTAATGGAGCAAGGAATCTGGGAACAGGGAGCCTCAGTATTGCATAGGTGGATGCTGAACATCATGCTGTGCTTGACAATAAAATTATATAAGCAAAGCTCAAAAGGCTCGCGGTAGCATCAAATGCCCTGGGATGACCTGGCTCATTTGATTCTTCATTCTCCTTGGTTATAGATTTTGTTATACTACAAAAAAAATTTAGCCACAAAAAATCTAATTAAATATCACGGCCATTCTTTTTCCTTTTGTTTGTTTGCCATCTGTATCACGGCAGCTGCTGCCCACATCTGTAAGATGAAAATGCTCCCGAGCACACAGAACCTGCGCGTTGCGTATGAGATGACAGAAGACCCATAATGCCATCATTAGAGGAATCACAGGGCTCCTGACGTTTACCCACAGCTACGGTGCACTCACGTTTCTAAAACATTGCCATTTGATGTCTTCATAATGATCCCCAGGCCTGACACCTCCCTCGGGAGAGCTGCTCCTAGGCTGCTCTTTCCCAGCAGGATGGGTTTTTTTGACATTACGAGCACAGGAAAGGCAGCTCCGTAGCCGAGCACTAGAGGCAAAGGGGATGCTTGTACCACTGCTGGGGTGAGTTCCTCCATTCCTGGGCAAAATAACCCCTGGGGTGATGGGGGCTGTGCCAGGGAACCAGTGAGCACAAGGCTCATAGCCCAGGAGCTTGCACACACACCCTCCTGTACTGAAGGGCTGCACCAGTGCTGCTGTGGTCATGGGGAAGGGAAATCTCCTCTTACCAGTTGGATTTTCCTCTGACAGTTGCCTTCTGAGGTATACATCTCATGTGCTAGGTTCAAGTCCCGAAAAAAAGTTTCATAAAATGCATTTCACCTTTTTGTTTCTTTTTTTTTCATGCAAAAATCAGTGCCTGTCTGTTGCAATGTTGAGGTCTGGCAGAGATGTCACGGGGAAAGGAAGACTACCACTTGCCATGAAAAGACCTATTACAGTTTAAGTGCTGGGTGGGTAGGTGGGAGGCTGTTGCTGTAGAAACCTTCCTATCAGTCTCTTAAGCTTGTATGATAAAAATCTCAGGCTTACCTAGGGATTAACAACAGGGAGTTTGTTAATCAGTCAGGGCTATGTCATATATATTCTGGTGCTTATCTTCTGCAAATAAAAACTGTCACTAAAGGCCCATGTAAAGTGAGTATAATACACAGCAGTCACAGAACTGGCCTTTTAAACACTACATGACTGCTTATTAAATAAATCCGGGTGGGTAGGTCACTGAAGAGTTACTGTGGGGTGATACGAAGGAGTGGAAGGGCTATTGTGTTCTTTCAAGTGGAAAAGGCAAGCTCAGAGATGCTGGTGACTGATTTGGGCTAGTCTGCCGCCTACAAGTTTAACACATCTGGCACAGTCACTGGCAAAACTCAGCCGGTCAGTGTCTTCTCTCTGGCTAGAGAAGTAGTTTGACTGATTGTGTTGAATTTTAGCCTCAAACAATATAAGCCAAAAAGCAAAATGAAGCTTTTAGCCTTGAAAATGGCATCTGTACTAAAAGAGACAGAGGTTTCTTGTTTTATAATCAGCAACCTCATTTTTTTAGTAAATTAAGACTGTCAATTATTTTCTCCTTTTTTAGCTCCTTGATAAATATTTCTATTTCTGTGTCTTCTCTTTACGTTCCTAATTGGTTGCTGCCTTAATTTTTTGTAGCTTTGTCTTTTTTTTTTTTTTTAGTTTATTTGATCTACAAACTTATTAGAAAGAAGCCTTACGTGATGCTATCTTTAGCACCATTAAGAAAAAACCCCAAACCATATGAAAAAGTTGTGCTGTAACCTATCAGAATGATCCTTTTTTAACATAAATTGTTTTCTCCTTTCGTGTTTGTAGAGCTGCCTGTCTAAATTCATGGGTTTTGCTTGATTTTACCAAGATGATTGGCAAGACTGGAGCCAGGCTCCTGCTGTTCTTCTTGGCTAGAAACAAAAAGAGTTTGGTGTTACCAGGCCATCTTGGCAGAGCACAAGAACAGGGATGGCTTCTTCTGAAGAGATTTGAGTTTTAGTGAACAGCTGATAAATTGGAAATTTCTTTTCTGGGGTGAGTCTGTGAAGCATCAAGGGCGTGTGTGAGGGTGGAAGGGAGAGACCATCGCAACTGCCCAGCCGGTGCCATGGCAGGTCTTTGGGTAGGGGCCTCCAACTTTTCCCAATGGTCATCAAAGCCAGCACCATATTCTCTCTGTCTAGCTATGGACAGCACAAGCCAGAAATGCTACAGAAGGATTTGTTTTATTTATGCCTGGTTAATTCACCCCAAATCAAGAGCTTAGCCCGAACGAGAATGCCATAAGCCATTGTCCCTTTATGATACATGTACAAGGAGCTGTGGGTAAATCATCTAAAAGTGCTACCAACCTGATGCCAGACCCTGGGAAAGATTGGTCCTGGAAACACAACCTACTCAGCACTTCCTTGATCTCCTCTTACATGCCCACAGTCACAGATTTGAGTGAGGGCAGACTCATTTTCCAGAAAAAAATCAGCAAAGCTGTGGTTTTGCATCCAAAACCTGTAAAATTGGCAGTGCAGCTTTGTAACAGAGCAAGGTTAGGTCTTATTTTTTGTTGAGAACTTTCAAGCAAAAATTCTTCTTTCTTCTGCGTCTGAATGGTTTGAATCTGAAACTCCAAGTGACAAGGAAGAACATTGCTCCCAATATGACCCACTCTCAAAGTAAGGAAAATATCCATGTGAAGCCTGGTAAATGAAGACAAGCAAATCTTGCAGAACCTTACAGACTGCAGAGCAAGGCTAAAATTATGACAAATTCAGTTAATAATGTTCTTCCTCTATTAATATACTATGATAGAGAAGACCTTCATGAGGCAGACTAAACGTCTGAAAATAAAACTAATAAAACAATAAAATAGCCCCTCTTCACAAAGAATTTCCGATAAATTATTGTCTTTAAAAAATTCAAGAAACAAACTATTACAACTTCAAACATCTCTTCAGATGTTTGCTTGTATGTTTACATATAGGAAATATTATAATCAAAGGACAACCAAAAAGCAGTATTAAAACAGTCAATTTCAAAATACATTATTTCTGTTTTCTTTTTGAGTGAACCTCAATCATTTTGAAGGCTGAGCAATGAAGCAATTACATTTCTGTGTGACTCAAATGAAAAAAATGAATGGTCAGTAGTAATGGTGAGGCTCAAACACTTTAATTCGTATCTTATTTCTATGAGACTGCTGCAAACACATTAGTCCGTGCTGTTCTGTTAGTTGGGAAATCAGGAGGTATTATTTGCAGGTTTTCTCATGCTCCCAGTTGTAGGGTGGTTTTTGCACAGCCGTGGCAGGGTGCCAGCTTGTTGTCAGTGAGGCCCATTAGATCGTTATCCGGCGTCACAGTGGATCCCAGAGCCATGCAGTGCTCCTAGAGTGATAAAATCCTGGTTCCCCAGTGCTTTCTGGGGAAATGTTTCTAGTGGCACTTGTTAAACGGTCCTACTGAAATCTCTATTTTTTTTGTGGAAAGCATGTTGTACTCAGTCATTTACACCATTTCTGGGTAGAAAGGTGGGATGTGGGAGATGCCTGTATGTTTGTAATTATTGATTTTTTAAATTTTGAAAGAAAATGTTTTGTTTTGTTTTGTTTTGTTTTTCAAAGAGGTGATCACAGGATTAGTTTTTAATATTTGCTTTAAGTTCTTTTAAAAGTAGCAGTTTTTTATAAGCATTTCCCTGCTCTGTCAACTAGTGAATATCTGTATTTTTATAAAACCACAACAAATAATCCCAAAAGACTGGAAAAATAAGTCTTAATCAGGTTTTGCTCAAGCAGAGCAATTGGTAGCTGCAGAAGTGTTGGGGGGAGGGGTGAAATGAGGAGGTTTGGGATTTTTTTCTCTTCTGTCAGCTCTAAGTTATTAAAGTTAAAGGATTTTCATACTCCACTGCTTGTGTCTTTCTTACCATTAACTCCGCATTTGACTTTTTTGGGCTCTGGTCTTGCCAACACTGAAGCAGATGCTTGATGTAAAAGCCCAGTAATTCCCATGGCTTTTCATTGAATCCTCCCCAATTTTTCAGCACCCTTCCTTCTTCACAGAGTGGGTATGGTGCCATAGCAGTGATTCCCTCTCACTTGGCAGTATCCCGGTCTGCAACCCAGGGCAGTGCTGACCTCCCCAGCTGCGGAGTGATGCTCAGATCTGCCTTTCTGCTGACCACATGGCTGGACCTCCTCCTGCTTTCCTGCAGTGCCGAAAAGGGACCCGATCCTCCCGCCTGCCTGTGCTCTCTGGCCCCACTGTACAGCCCATGTCTTATTTGCTGGGGTTGCGTTCCCAAGGAACCAAATCACTCCAGATGACAAACACACCTAACTGAATGCTTATTGCTATCTTTTGATCATCTGCGGGCTTTGCTGGTGTGTATCCTCCAGCTCATTCCCAGAGATATTAAATAACTCCCCTGCCACTCTTTGCAAGGAAACCTGCCAGCAGCGTCCCACTTTGTGATGCTGTGCACGCTTGCACTTCCTCATCCACTGTTTCATTTCGAGATCTTTCGTTTATCCTGCGTCCAAGTCAGTCACTCAGTGTCACACTCATTTGCTTCACTGCTCACATTTCTTAACCAAAATGTTGTTTCGGCAGGCAAAATGGGATTGCCGAAGCAGGGGTATCTTTTACTGTCTCAGCCTTCTGGTTGTTCAGTATTGATCCTCACCACATTGCAGGGAAACCCAGTGTACGCAATTTGCCAACCTCCCTCCCTGAGGCTGGATCTGTGACCTGCTGAAATCCAGGGACCCTCCTCCTGTCCCTTGACAAGCTGACCCTGCATGTTGCCTGATAACCTGCCAGCAACCGAGTTTAAACCAGCTGAAGATCTGTGGAAAGCAAATTTCAAAACCCTTGGTGGCAATCCTCTATGAAATCAGGCTGAGTATCTTGGAAAAGGAGTAACCTGTGCCAGATGTGACTCTGCTGTCACCTGGCCTTGGGACAGTGAACTATGAACAGCACTATCCCATGAGCTCTAGGCAACCGCATCTGAGAAATAGGCATCAAAATAGGAGCACTCTGAGTGGGGTGGGGGGAAGGTTTGCAGAAATGATGGGGCTTAGTAGCAGTAAAAGAATATCAGAGGGATAGAGCACAGGATTTTGGAGCAACAGTCCTGGCCTCTCTGGAGCCATGGCAAGCAGAGTGCAGGGGCTGTAGTCACAACTTTTAGTTATGAATGTACAGCACCCCTCTGTTCATGCCTGAGGAAGTCGCCATGGCATCGCTTGTCTGTTGTGATGGGCTCAGTGTGTTACTTGCCCATTATTTCTTTCCTACTGGAAACAAGTTGGATCTGTACCATTTTTTGTTGCCTTTGAAATATTAAGTGGTTTATGTCCAATGGTGCTGAGCACTTAACTTTAGGGGGTTCCACTTGGCTTGCTGCCCAGCCTGGTGAATCCCCAGGGAAAGTCTTTAAAGGCTGTCTGAAAGAAAACAGTTTAATGACATAACAAATAAGAACACCCACACCATGAGGAAATGGAAAGGTGACATCCGTAAGGAGTTCACCAGCTGGATTATTTCCAGGGATGACCTCTTCAGGCTTCTACCATTTGCTGGTGGTTTAAAAACACTTGAGGTATTCACTGTTTTCTTTTAATTTCTCTCCTCCCACTTCAAGGAAGTGGTGACTGTGATGTGGAAGGAAAAAAAACAAAGGCAAGAAGGAAAGGAAGAAAAGAAAGGCACCAAGAAAAAGAGAGTGCATGAAAGGTAATAGCAAGAGTTTTTCATGCAGTCGAGATCAATGAAGTCCCAAGCTGCTGGAAAGCAGCACCCTAAAATGTGAAGTCTGCCAGCAACAGGGTCCCTAAAATAATTTGTCTGCAAGCCTATCTCCCTGTCATCCTGGCCGACCAAAGCAGGGGAAGTGCCTCACCTGAACACAAGACTTTCTAACCCTGGTGGCAGGAGTGCTGAGGAAGAGAAGCAGACTTCACTGGTTACAGCTGATGAGATCTGTGTCTTTTCTCATCCCCTCAGTCTCCTCCCAAATGTTTCGAGGAAGGAGTAATTCCTTCTCAGTGTTGCTGCCAGCCACAGAAAGGGATGTGCAGGACAAATGTCCTCAGCTGTGGGAAACAACAGTGAAAACACAAATTGACAGCCTGTTTTTCTCAGGTCCTGGCTACTGTGCACATCACCTTTAACACATGCTGGTACCCAGAGCCAATTTTCCCCCAAGTTTTAGAATAAAGTCCTATTCAGGATTTTTACTTACATCACTTCTATAGCTTCAGCTGAGAGCTGAAGTAGAAGAACCAGACCCACTGCAATGACGTAGAAGCCTAATCATGCAGATTTTGAATCTAAACCATAGGGACATAGATACCTGCATCACTTCTGAAAACAGGGTAACAGGTAGGGCACTTCTGCACCCTTCCCTGGAAGGAGGAGTGCTGGAGGGACACAGCCTTCCACACTGCCTGTGGAATCCCAGCCACTCTCACGTTAAAGCAACAGGTAACGTCCAAATATCCTCAAACAGGCGTTTTGTACACTCGCTCCAGCTGTACGCCAATTCCTGAGATAAAAATACCCTGGAGGACATTTTTGCATCATGCTCTGACTTTTTTAGATAGCAG
This sequence comes from Syrrhaptes paradoxus, assembly GCA_013400615.1. Classification (NCBI taxonomy): domain Eukaryota; kingdom Metazoa; phylum Chordata; class Aves; order Pterocliformes; family Pteroclidae; genus Syrrhaptes; species Syrrhaptes paradoxus. The sequence continues at coordinate 94,911 of VZTO01013132.1, read as the reverse complement.
CTGCTCCTTTTTTATTATTTATAGGGACAAGCTCTATTCTGGAGTGTTGTGGGTTGGTTTCGCCTCTTACAAGCTTGCCAAATGCTTCCCATTCCAGGAGCCTGATTTGAGGGATTTATCAGCGTTGCCAACACTTCACCCTGCGGGCTGAAAGTTTACATTCCTGGGGGTTGCCCCAGTCTGAATCTCTGGTGAAACAGGTTAGCCATACCTGAGGAGACTAGAGACTAACGGCTGTGTTGACAAAACCTGACAGCATTTTCTTCTAGAAGTCCAAGTGCTCTTGCGGTTTGGAGCAAGGACTTGAAAGCACTCAAAAAATGAGGAAGCAAAGCAGCAACTGTCTGCAAAATGTTTTGCTGGAGGAATGTGTTTAACGTCTCCAAGGTGCTGAGCAAGAAGGACTCCGTTACCCAGGGCAGCATTCAGCCACTCAGTGCCATGACCTCTCTTCTCTTTGCTAGATCTCCTCCTGCCTTCATTCTTGCTTAACATGTTAAGTAACATGGGAAAAAAAACACTGGCAAAGGAGTTCCGAAGGCTGAAAGAGTCTCCGGGAGAGTGCCACGCAAGTGTTACTTCTTGCGTAAATTTGCAGAGTGTTTTGTTTGGAGCAAAGCCAACATAAACCCTTCTTACCTCCTCTTCACTCTCATCCTGACCCTTGTACCACCCCTCCAGGCCTGGCACAGCCACGTCAGGATGTGATCTGGGCTAGAAACAATCACGAACTCCAGCTAGGATATTTTCTATCTATCAGCTCCTGCACCCCACTGACCTGGTGGCCATCCAGCATGATGGTCCCGCAGCTGCGGGGCAGGCGAGAGGACGCAGCCATGACCAGGGCTGACACCTCCAGTGCATGCAGCCAGCCCTGCATGACTGCTTTGCCATGGGACCGTGCAGTCCTGCCTGTGTTTAAGCACCTGTGGTAGCAGTGGGGGTTAACGAGGAAGGAAACAGGCTGTGCAGAAACCGCAGCAGCCATCAAGGGAAGGCTGTGCTCTTCATGTACTAAATTACAGCAGCAATATTAATTCTAATGTGTCCTATCTTTTGAATACTTGGCTTTTCAACCTTATTATAATGTCCAGGTGTCATTATAATTTGGTTGGTGAGAGTCCCACAGGACTTCACCATGACTAGTGCCTGCAGGACCCAAGGGCGGCATTTTTTAACAAAGCAAACCCCACCAGTGGCTCTTTCCATGTTGGTTTTGCTGTTTTGCTCACTGCTGTTTGCTGCAGAGCTGTGAGGAAGTCAGAAAGCGGTGCCCCTATTGTTATTGGCTTCTCTCAGCTAAACGTGCTCACTCTGGCTTGTTAGCACAGGCTTCTTCTGCCCCAGTTTTCTTAAGAAAAGAAGAAAAAAAAAAGAGCACATTGACACGCTTGTTTTGAGAACAAAGAGTTACACAGGCTTTGCAGGCAGAGCTGACAGAACAGGTAGGTCATGAGATGAAAGTCTGCAAGCTGCAGCGGCATCCCCTGCAGCACACAGCAGAGCAAGCTTTTATTTAGCCCAGAAACAAACACAGCAAGCCACTGTTTCGAAGAAAAAAAAAAGTGAGGACAAAGATCTTGAAAGGAAGAGGACTGAGAGGCTGGGATGCTCCCTACTGTACCAACTACTTTATTAACAAAGGCAACGGAACAGAAAGCTGCACTTTTAGCTCAGTTAATTCAATGTGGATCCCTTGACATCAACGGAGCAAAGGTGGTGCTGCCTGCTGAGGGCACATCTTGCCATGGCCTGAGGGTCCCTTCACGAGGGGCTCTTTCCATGAGGTGCACACAGAACTGATCCACTTGCACCAGCCCTACTTCTGCTCGGCTGCCTCCTTTCCCTGCCCACCTGCTGTTATTGCCATTAAAGAGAGAGCTGCCCTCTCAGGTGGATGTAAGTCATGAGGCACTTAAGTGAACCCACAATCATTTTAGATTGATCAGAGATGGTCCTTTGGGGGCCGGGGTTTTGCAAGTAACGCTCTCTGCCAAGCACTCGGCTCTAGTTCAGCAGTGCGTGGCATACAGGCATGCACACATACCAGACAGCTTTATTGATAGGAGCAGTGATGTTCAGGACATGCATCTCTTGCTTCCTTCTTATTCCCAGATGCTTTCTGTCAATTCCTTTTTTCCTAGGCAGCAGCTAACAACTCATCTGAAGAATGCAGATTATCATGACTGCATGATTGTGTCAAAAGGCTGTCCTACCTCTGGTGTGAAATTTGAATTTCCAGTTACACTCCCTGGAAAGGAAAATAGAGTTTTACAGCAAAGGCATCTTAGGAATACAAAACCTGATGCACAGTTTCAGTTGGATATACCCAGCCCAGTATGCCATTCCTGCAAACGGGCGGTAGCAAGTACCTAGAAAAATGAAAGCAGCAAGACAAAGGAAAGGCTCCTCTCATTGGCCTGACTTTCTGGTGTCAGGCTTGAATGCACAGCGTCTTAGAAAGTCTGGGTTGGGTCCCTGCCCATGGGCATCATCTGGTCTATGGAGAGCAGGGTCTAGATTGGGCTATGCAGGGCTCCATCAAATCCAATCATTAATATTTTTATCAAAGGAGAGGACACTTCACCATGCTGCCCTTGTTGGCCCAACCTTCCAGCCTGCTCAGGGCTCTCTATATGTTGACTCTTCCTTAGAATCATAGAATCATACAATAGTTTGGGTTGGCAGGGACCTTTAAAGGCCATCTAGCCCAACCCCTCTGCAATGATCAGGGATATCTTCAACTAGATCAGTTTGCTCAGAGACCTGTCCAGCCTGACCTTGAATGTTTCCAGGGATGGGGCATCTACCACCTCTCTGGGCAACCTGTGCCTGTGTTTCACCATCCTCATAATAAAAAATTTCTTGCTCATATCTAGCCTGAATCTGCCCTGAAAGAGGGTTTAAAACCATTATCCCTTATCCTATCACTACAGGCCCCACTAAAAAGTCTGTCTCCATCTTTCTTGTAAGTCCCCTTTAAATATTGAAAGGCTACAATCAGGTCTCCCTGGAGCCTTCTCTTCTTCAGGCTGAAGAGCCCCAACTCTCTCAGTCATCTGTACTGTTCTCTTTAGTCACTGCTCGTGGGCCAGTCTTTCCTGAGTTCAGCTGATCTCTTTTGCTGAGCCTGCTTAAACATTTGCCTTTGCAGCTTTGTCTGGCACTGAGTTCCACAGTTCAAACTGAGTGTTATGCAAAAGAAACATCTCCCGTAGTTCCTGGTACCGGATCCTTTCACTGGAGACCCTCATCTCTGTACTGTGAGAAGTGGTGAATAATTGCAGAACTCCTGTGTGCTAGATTTTAACAACAGTTGTGATGCCAGCATATAATCCAGTAAAAAGATTTATCAACTTAAAAATAAATTACAGCCCAAAGGCTGAACCTCTCCATAACTCAGCCTGCCATCTCAGTGGACCTGAGTTCTGCAAGGAGACCTCTGTATTTTCACTCGTAAAGCTCATAACCCATTTGAGACTTCATATGCTTGCTGCCAGAGTTCTGGTTTACAAGCAGTTAGAGGAGTGAAAACTAATGCAAGGAAAAGCAAGAAGGATTAGGAGGGATGAGGAAAAGGGGCTATGCAGGCCAAACCCAGCACATCCTGTTAGGCATAAAAAACATCCTCAACTCCACAAGCTCCTCAAGGCAGGAAAGAGAAAGACCAGATCCCGTTGGGTTTATAAGGAAGCGGTGAGATTATAAAAGCAATGGCTGCTAGGATCCTATTTCTAGCAATGCCTCCCTGCTTGTCTGGTGGAGTTTGGGTTTGATTTTAATCATGCTTTTTCCAGAGGTTGCTTAATGACAGGGGAATCGCAGTGGCACATGAATAAAACCAAACCAAAGGAATTCACAAAGAGTCTTTCGAATTATCAACTCTTGGATGGCTTTGCCAAGCCGGCAGCACTTGCTCACTAATTATTTTATCTGCTTTTCCTCCTTAACTGACTCATCCTCAAGGAAATCATCAGATGACTTAGTAAAGACCTCTAACAGCTGAGGAGACCCCCTGTCTTCTTCCTCCTCCTCCCCAGCATGTAAAAAAAAGCATTTCCACAGGAACATCACAGGTAAGATCCTGCTCCCACTGTTTGGCTTGAGTCAGGGTGCTGCTTTCTCCCAGAAAGTGCAAGCATGTGCAATTAGTGTCTTTGAAGGTGAGGGGGTGTAGCTTTCCTTTAAACCACCTCCAGCTTAACTGGCCATCTCTGTGTCACTGTACAAAGTTGTGCCTCCATCCTGGCGCACAGTGACCTTATCCATTCAGCCCCGAGCAAAGGCTGAACCCTGGGCTTTTTCCAGGGCTCTGTCAGAGGGCCAAAGATGCAGAAAGGCAAACATGAAACCTGCCTTCACTGGGCTGTAGGCAAATTTTGATCCCCATTGTTGACAAATATCAAAAGCAGGGGGTGACTTTGCAAGGAAGGCAGTCATATAAAGCACAGCTGAGGACTACATGTGGCGTGATAAAATAAGAAAGAGAGGCATAAATCCCATTGATTTTCAGAGGAGATATATGCCTGGCTATTTTAATTACTTAACCAAATCTGCTCCTTGAGAGGACAGTAGATGTATTTGGCATTCTCTCTTGAGCAGCAGAAAACTCAGGCTACATATGTGACACAGAGAGGAAAAACTTCTTGTTAACTCTTCTTTTTTTCTAGGCATTCATTGTGGACAGCAGCATCTTTACCCCGTGTGAACACAGTGACCAGTGTGGCCCTTTCTTGCTCACCCATGCTCAGCAGCTCTGCTCTGGAAATCTTTGCAAGCATAACCGCATATCTCACTCAGGCTCACAGTAACCAGCCTCTCACTGGGCTTCACACAGATGCTTCAGCAGAAAGTGTGACCACTAAATCCTATCTCACATTCCTTGTATCTCCGTGTGCTGCCTAACACTAGCTTTCAGCATAGAAGTCAGTCTCTGTTCATGCAAATTCACTGAAAGTTGTAGTTTTGCAGGTTCCAGCTCCATGATGCTGTAGGCAGCAGCAGCCTCATACACAGTAGAAAAGCTCTGGAGAAAATTGTTGGTCCTATTAGCTTAGCTTCCTCACCTGAGCTGCTCAGAGACCACTCAGCACAGAAGACCCATATGGGTCAATACTGACGTTTGCTTCGGTTCGTTTATTCACACCATGACACAGACACTCTAAATGCTAAGCTCCAAAGACACTGAGGTTTTACCCAGAGCCCCTAAAACAATCAGTGGCAAAAAGGGAAACAGATTGAAGTGCCTCAGCTCCCTGATCCAAGCACTGTACATACTGTTTCTCTTAAATAAACTCTCCTGGGATGGGAGGAGTGGGAGGGGAAGCATTAACAGTGCTCACACAGGCAGCATTGGGGATGCAAAAGGATGCAATTGCTCTGGTGCTCTCTGCTTTGCAGGAAGCTACCCTTGTTCCTTCATCACTCCTAACTCTTCCCCCGCACTCATGACACCAGAAAGCTCCAGCCTAGCCACTGTGCTTATTGTGTCTTTCTGTGCAATCACCTTCCAGCTGAACATTTCTGGAGCTGCTGGCAAAAACTCTCAGCACCTCCTGGCTTCAGATCCTTCACCACTGTGTTATTTGCTGAGCTTTTTCCAGTTCTTAGTGCATTAGGGATATGCTAGCAATACTCCGTACTTAGCTTTGAAGAGAAAGAGTTAAAACCTAGGTCTGGAAGCTAATGTGAGCTGCTCATTGGTACCAACAGGACAAGGATTGCATCCTAATACTCCCTTCACAGGTATTTCTATAGTATCTTCCATCACTGTAATACTGGAGCATGCAGGGAACTTATTTCAAACCTCTACAAGCGTACATGGAGCTTCATAACTGCTAAACAGCTGCAGCACAAACAACAGCAAAGGCAGACAGAAGGCTCCCACTATACCAGAACATGGGCTGAGATGGAGTCAGCATCCCCACAACACCCCTCACCATACTGAGTATTGCACTGGCAGCTGGCAGGGTGTTTATAACACAGCTTGGGAGGGGGCGGAGCCAGGACAGCTGACCCGGATTGGCTGTTCCATACCATGTGACACCAGCTCAGCCATAAAAGCCAAGGGCAGGGAGAGGAGGGGGGTATTTGTTGCTGTGTTTGTCTCCAGGAGTAGCTGCTGCACACACTGAAGCTCTGCTTTCCTGGGAAGTAGCTGGACATTGCTTACTGAGGGCAAGTAGAGAATAACATCTTTGTTTATCTTTTGCTCCTGTGTGTGGCCTTGGCTTTTGCTTTAATTAAACTGCTTTTATCTTGACCCATAAGTTTTTCATCTTATTCTCCCCCTTTATTTTGCTGAAGGGGGAGTGATAGAGGAGACTGGTGGGCACCTGGTGTCCAGCCAAGGTTAACCCACCACAGAGACCTCTTGCTTATCACAGGATGGGGAGTTTCCCACAGTTGTCCCTGTACTGCACCCAATAAACAGGGTTTGATCACCCATCTTGGTGCCATAGTCAGGATTCCCATGGTTTTCAGTCCTCCATCCTCCTACTCTCCAGTTTAACAGGAGTTTGTTACCAACACCCCACAGATGGATTCCAGATGAACAAGCATAACAGTGCGATTGTGGTGGGGAATGATGACATTTTGGAGTGTGTATTGCATCCATGCTGACGAGTATGGGTAGGAAGGGAAAAGCTAAATTAGCCATGTGGGGTGGGGGAGGAAAGCTGCATCCGAGGAGCAGGGTCTTACTGCAGAAAGAAATTATTTGCTCAAGAAAAGAGCAGAGGCTCCATTGCTTGACTTTGCCGAGAGGAAATTAGAGGAGACATATAGACAAATACATCTGAAGGGCTCCTGCCTGATTGCAAAGCAGCTATAGTAGATGGCCCCTTTTTGTTCATCGGTTGTTTTAAAAGTTTTACGCTACTGTAGTTAAGCAGGTGAACATCTGTTGTCCACCTGACCCACCATAAAAACCACAACTGTCAAGAGCAGGACACACCGCATTGCGATCAAGAGGTGAAGTTTGCTTATTGTGAAGCCTGAAGGCTTTCATTTGCATCTCTCCATCTCATTAACAAGCAGTCGAGCATGCGTTAAGAACAGGCTCACCCGAACCAAACAGCATGTGAGTGCCTGCCAAAACAACTGGCATTGATTCTCAGACATATGTGGGATGAATTATGTTTTCTGTTATTATTAAGTAACTGCACTGACTTCTCTCCTAGGGGTGTGGATATGACACAGCTTTTGGAAGGTTTGTATGGTCCCAGCGACTGTCAGTGATCTGCTGCATGACTGTGGGCAAGGCATGCTGCTTCATTGCACTTCAGCTTTTTCACACCTTAAATGGCAATAACAAGGTTCCTCCTTCTTTATAAAGAGCTCTGAGCACCACAGGCAAAAAGCAATCCATTACTGTAACGAAAGAACACCCATGTGGAGTAGCCCTGTGTGTCTCAGCTCTCCTCTAATTAATGATTAGACGTCAGTTGGGAGCTTCTCTATGGGATACAGGACATCTCTTTAAGGTGTAAGCAATTAAGAAACCAGGACTTGATGCTGGTTATGACAGTGTGAGCCAGAGGAGCTAGTCCAGGCTGACTCCCCTTTAACAGGAAGCAGAAAATAAATGGCTGCAGGTGATCATAAAAGGGGTTGTGTGATACTATCTAGTGATACTCATAGTACAATGAAGCATGGCTCCACCACAGTGTTATTAGCATGTAAAAGTTATATTGCAATAGTGCCAGGGAGTTGTGACCTAAGTAGTGCTTGCCATGCTGGGCTTTGTACAGATGTGTAGCGGCCATTGCTTCCCCAAAGAGCACCCTGTAGCAAAGAGGTGGTGCAACTAGTGAAAAGTGGAAAAAAAAGCAGAAAGAGGGGAGAGGAGTGGAGGAGTAGGGTGTCCACAGTTCCTAGCATGCCCTGCAAAGAAACATGGCATGAAGAGAGAGTGTCCTGTGCTGCTCAGACAGAAGCCAGGGAGGTTGTGTCACTGCTGGACAAAAGCTGGTGGCAGCTTCTGAGCTGTGACAACTTAGGTCTGACTGCTGGATTGCTGAGGACTGAAGCACACAATGGAAAATATAATTTCCTCGCTGCTTCCAATTAGAAAGGAGCTTCAGCTGATTTCCTGAAAAGAGTTGTGTTTAGTTAAGAGCATAAATCCGTGCACATGAAGCACCTTGGCTCTTGTAGGATGCAGTCTAACAAGGACTGACTGCTTCTCCCACTTAGAAAGGCTGAGGGGCATCAGCTGCCCAGCATCCATCAGACCTGGGTGAGGATTGTTTGCTGACGGCTCTCTGCCCTCCTGAGCTCCCGCTCCCCAGGGCCAGCTCCTGGCTGAGCCTTGTGTAGAGCCTTCCCTCTTCTGCTGTGGTTTTCAGGCAGATGCCAAAAGCTGAGGCAAAAGCTCATAACATACCAATTACCCTGGCCTCAAAACCACAAATGATTGTATACAGCTGTTGGCAAATGAAACCTTGTTCCCAACATTAAATAGCTAATTGAATAAACTTGTGGAGCCTGGCTCTGGGTTTGCCTGTTCCCCTGTCCTTGTATCATCTCTCCAGACCATTTCCAGACCCTGTGTGTTCCAGCAAGAGGGGAAGGAGGCTTGCCTTATGGCTTTCCATCATTCATGGAAAAAAAAAATTCAGATCTATCAATTTTCTGTTGTAGCACTAAGAGGGTTAATTACAAAGCCCATTTCTTCTGTTTTCCCTGCACCAGATTTCTGCTAATGGACAAATAAAGCGATTCATAGTGGCTTTTGGTTCTCCAGAAAAGATGCAACAAGTGCTTCATTTAGATGTGGTGAATGGTAATCATGTTTGATGGGAAAAGTGGGCAATTTTTCCTTTCTTTGTCAAATGCCTTGTATAAATTGTTTTTGTGACCTTATCTAGAACACAAGGGTCTAGTCACCACTTAAAATTATAAGGCAATTCACGAAATACACTCCTGGATCAGACAAAGAGACCAAAAGTGACTTTGCCAACAATAACTTACACAGCAGAGAAGGTCGAAAAAGGTTAGCATTGTCTTTTTTAGAATAACAATATCCTAAATTAAATGTACCATGTTTAATTTAAAGAAATCCAGAGATTATATGGTTTACTTCTAAAGAAACAGTACCAGTCTGAAACATGTGTAATGTTTCAAAGGTTATGAGAAACAGATGCCACTACCCCATCCTTTGTGAATGACATCTGAAGTTACATGTAATTTTCTCCAAATTGCTTTTTAACATGTGATTGCCTCAAACCCAACTAGCTGAGCTGCCGCTGTGAGATATGCAAATGGGAAGCCTACTGCTGCAATCAACATCTCCTGGAGAGGGAAATATTTCTGATCCAGCAAATTGATTTAACCCATCAGTAGTGAACTGTGCTGCAAGGAGATGTTGCTCTCTTTTTCAAAATCTGGGCAAGGCAAACAGCTTCTAGTCTTTTCCTCTACGTCAGGTTGCTCGTGTTAGTAAAATAATTTTAAAAGATTTTCTGGTTTAGGGGAGAAAAAGGGGTTGTGTTAAATCTCCCCAAGGGAATTTAATTTTTCAGTGTTAGACTGATCTCTCTGGTCCGGAGAGTCAGTATTCTGACAGAAAGTAGTTCAGATTATAATCCAAATAATAGATCCCAAGAGAAGCTTCCAGTCTTTAGTGAAGACATCAAGAGAAAAAAAAAAAGTACTGCATTTTATCGCCATCTAAACTCACTTTCTGCTTTTCTGGTGGAACTGTTGCCTAGCAGACAGCTCTGTTAACACTCTATATAACTCTCCACTGGAAAGACATTAAAGACTTTGTACTCTGTGTAAAAACGTGCAGTTCAAATAGTAATGCTGATTCTTGGTTTAATTGGAAAGAATTCATTATCCACACAAAAGAAAGGAAAAGTGCAGTTCTTTTCCTTCGGTTCCTTCACATACAGGATGCTGCAACGTCCGGAGGCTTGCCCGGGTGTAGCAAGGGGCAGGATTTTGTCCTGGTGGGCTTCTGCTCTAATTCCAATGCAATGTGAGGAATTTGTCCAAAGAGCCGCTCAGTGAGGCCCGCCTCGATGTGCAGCGTATCAAGCCCCTGAACCCACCAAATCTCTCACTAAACTGTAACTTGTTTGTTCCCCCGTCTGCCCCTTGCATGGGTGCCCGGGACACAGCGGAGCGGGGTTCCCTTGGTCACGCAGCCCCGTCATGGCTCCTAACCTCAGGGTGCGTGGCACCTTGAAGGGGGCTATTGTCAGCACAGGCAGGCAACTGGGGCTGGACAAAAGCCTTTTACATGGTCAGCTTGGGATGGAGACCAGCCGAGAGCTGTCAATGCCCTATACCCGCTCCCCCTGGGGCAGCAGGTGCTGCCAGCCCCAGGTGCCCGCGGGGGCACGAAGCACAGCCAGGCTGCTCCTTGCTTGTGCAGGGACTGCTGGGGGTGGGAGCTGGGACTAGGTGGGGTGTCTGCTAGGACAGGTGGGACAGGAGCCTGGGTTTGTGTGCAGGCAAGGAGACAGACCTGAATACAACAGCAATGGTTGGGATAAAGTCAGTTTGGGAATTAAAAGGATTAATGCTTGAGCTTCTGTTCTGGGCAGGCGCATAAACCCGTCTTTCTTAACACCCCAGGTACTTCCCTGATTTTAGTGGGATTGCTCCTGTGTTAAAGAAATGCACGTCTTTATGTACTTAGCCCAAATTAAGGGTTTAGCCCAGTGCCATTGAAAAGGAAAGGGGCAACATGGTGTTCTACTGCTTTGGTAACTGCCTAGGAAGGATGGAGAGGTTGTACCTTGGAAGAGAAACAAGAATGATTCAGGAAGTTTTCATCCTGAAAAACTCTAGAGATTGCAGAGAGAGTAAAATGGGGGATGTGGGCAAAAGCAGAGGGTGGGATGAAGAAGAGGGGGAGGAGAGGAAACAAAAAAAGTGCACAACTGTGGAAGTGATGAGTGAAAAGATGATGGGAAGTTTGAAAGGGAAAGCTGGAGAAACATTCTGCAGTCCTTCCCTCTGGGGGTTACAGTCAGCGATGTGGGCTTTTTATAAGCCTATGTTAGGATAACTCTTTTTTCCCTGTTGTTTATTCCCCCTTTTAAGATCTGTACCATGTTTGCCTTTCACCACCACCACCCCCCCTTTTTGCCATGGCTGTTCAAATCTAATTACCAGAGGTTCACTACATTAGCTTCATTCCCTCAAAACCCTGGGCTGCATGTCATCTGGATCTGATTATGTATGGTGCATTTAATTTTCCCAGCTATTCCCCTACCTGCTTTTAATCAGCATGAGATTTTTCATTTAAATGTCATTAGACTTTTTGAATAAATACATAAAGAACATTGCAAATAAATATAAAAGCTTTGTGCAAGTCAGGCACAAGGAAAGCTATGCCTGAGACCACCCATCGCAGTGTCCTTCTCCGAGGAGGCTACACCAGATATGCCCAGAGGTGCTAATACAGCCTGCCCTGTTTTGTTAGAAGAGCATTTTGTTAAGCAGCAGAATTTTACTAGCCCCTTGAACACTCCTCTGAGGTTGTATATAAGGTACACATGAAGCTCGATGCTTGGCAGTTCATTTCTGTGTAAGTTCAGTAACATTTCCATACACGATTTTCCTGGTGGCTTGCAAGGAGGCTGACCAGCCACGCTCACCATGGTGCCTGTCACCTTGTGGCCGTCAGCACCTTTCCATGCAAACGAGGATTTATCATGCGTGAAGAGGGGATCTAATTAACAGAAATAATTGAGTTATACTCTTCATAGTGAAGTTAAGCATTGTTACATGCCTAATTCTCCTTCCATGACTTGTTCAACTTTGCTTGCCTTGGTAAAGTGAAGTATTAGCTGAGATCTCCACAGAGTGAAGGTTTCACAGTAGGAGTCTAATGGAGTAGAAATACAAATAAAACATATTAAACCTTTGGAATGGGTTCAAAAGAGGATTCAGCATCCCTAAGAGAGATTACTTGGACACAGGTTTGACAAAGTCTCTGTGGTTGTACTTATTGACCCTCTAACGAAGCAGTCCACTGTTTCTGTCAGGTTTTATTCCCATAGAATTTTCTCCTTCACCTGTTTCTTCTAGTACTTTGGTTTCCTCAGTATCTGTAAAGCCTGGTCTTATTTTTCTGAACCCTTTACAATACATTTTTTTTGCTCTGCCCATCATTTTTTCTTCTATGGAGTGCCTGATATCTTCAGTTGCTCCTCTGAATATTTTCAGTCCACGGTTCCTTTGCCGTTAGCCCCCAGTTTGAGGCTAGTATCTCTTACCTAAACTTGGAGTCCTGATCTGATTCACCCCGAAGTTGATTTTACCTCTCTCTTTTCCCCGAGTAGAGTATCTACCCTTCCCTGCCTAAAGTCCTCGGGGAGGAACTCCCCCCTTGGATTCAGCTGCTCCTCCTGTTTGTCCTGCAGCCACCAGCAGAGCTGAGGGAAGGCACGTGTCCGAGTGAGTCCTTACGCAAGCTTCCCTGCTTATTATATTGACACACACAACACCAGGCTTGGCAATTCCCTAGAAAGATGCTGCGTTCCAGACAAAGCTCGTAGCTCTCTCCTTTCCCACGTGGCACTGAGGCGATGCCTATATTTAGAGGTAGGTCTAAGTTTAGAGCTCATTTGGAGCACTCATCTCTAAATATGTTACAGTGAACCTAATTAATAGCATGAATAAAAAGATACAAAAAGTGCATTTTAAGCAACTGTTACAGAGTATTTTCAGCAAAAAAAAAGAGTTCAATCTCTGCTAATATGGGTTGAAACACTGACTCTGTGGCATTACACTCACTGTATCAAGGACCAGCAATGCACAATCTGAGTTACGTATGCAGTGACATTGCTTTAAATGTTAGTTTATTTCAGTGATTTATTTTTCAATATTGTTTTGGTGTAGCTGCTCAAATTGTTTAGCAAGTGGTCTCAGGTAGCAAAGAGATTTTTAAAAGGTTGCACTCTATCTGAGGACAATTTACGGTGTAAGATGGAGGAAGCACAAACATTAGGACTGAACGACGTGATTTTCTCACCTGGCCTATTAGCTCTCAACCATGTGCACTGTCCCTCTCCAACCCTTTTGAGAGGTCGTGTCCTCCCAGAACCAGCTGTTGGTTTAGATAGGCCAAATTAAAGAAAGCTGTGATCAGTATTACAAACTCTCCTATTTTCTTCAAACCTTTAGTTCTTTCCTCCCTTTAGATCATTCAATCTAGAATAGCTTCACTTATTTTGATTTATTATCTATCCTTTCCATGTCATAAAGTGGTCCTATCTGGAATAAAAAAAAATATTTTGGTTTAGGATTGAGGAACATCATACCCAGCAGATGTCTAGGTAATTAAAGCTCTCATGAGCACAGTATCCTGAGATCCTGAGTTCCCATATAAATTGTTCAGGAATGTTTCCTTCTTCCTTTTTTTCAAGATCAGTAACAGATGCCCTCAGCAGTGAACCTTTCGTCTTTCATGTCACGACTCTTTACCCATAGCATCTGCGTGCTGGCCTCCTGACGGTCAAACTCTGTCTCTGTTGGCAGCTGTTTTTCACAGGTAGGAAGCTTCGTTGAGAAATGGGCATTATCCACTGACTTTTACGGATGGACTGACTCCTCAGGAAGAGGATGGGGGAAATCAGATCAATGGCAGAATTGTATTTATTCCTGGCTTGCAAGTAGACTATCTGTTTCTCAGAGTCTCCCTCCTTTTTGGGAGAGGGGTGGGGGCAAGATGTGAGCAAAGTTGTGTTCTACTTGAGAAAATTCAATCCAGTATGTACTTAAATGCTTGCTGAACCAGGAATGGGGCAGAGAGTTTGCAAAATCCATTATGAGGCTCATAAACAAAGAGAACAGACCCCTCAAGTGTCTGTATTTGCTGATGCTTTGTAAAAATGAAACAAATTTGTTAGGAAGTAAACGATCATGAGTCTTCAGTCAATGAAATACTCATCAGAGAGGTGTTCAACAATCTTACATCATCACAAAGTCCATATGCTTAAATGACAAATGGCTTCAGCCGAATGCCACCTTCAGTTCTCCTACTTGATTTGTGTCCAGTTTCTTCACATTTCACAATTTTCTCCTTGCAATTGATCTGTCATGGTAGAACCTCATATAGGTCTGAATCATGTCTTTCTGACAGAAAATTAATATTCAGATCCAAATCCAGACCTAGACTGGGGTAACTCATGTGTATCCCCAATGCTTGACATCAAAGCAGAAAGATAATGACTGTCCTGACCCTACCGTGATCCAACACAGGAGTATGAGTGTCAACAGTCATTGGCCATCCAAGCCTGCTTTTAGTCTCTATTACACTGACAGAAACTGGAAACCAGTCTACGGAGTCAGTGAAAACCAGGTCCATGCAATTTAGTGAAATATCTTTGATTTTACTACAAGTAAATGGCTGAGGAGGAAATCCAGCCCACTATTTTCAGGGGTTTAAGCGATACATGAGAAGGTGGTCGTCTTCAGGTTAAGCTCCCAATGCCTGGGCTACCTCGTCCCTCCACTACTCTCTAGTAAAGAAGAGACTAAGGCCTGTGAGGAAAGAGGGAAGCCACAAAACGGAAGCGCTCACCTCCACGGAAATTCATGCAGCAATGGGGAAGTTGAAACAGGTGGTTTTACTGTGCCATTGGTTGGAAATGGAGGGGAAGGAGTTACTGAGTCTGAGTAGAGAATTATGGAGGTCTTTGCAACCCTGGGGAGTGACCATGGGGGTCAAACCTGGAGGTGATGACTTTGGACCCAGGTTCCTTGGACTGTCACCTCTGGGTGTACAGATTCAGGATGAATTAGAATGGGGGCTTTTGTGGAGGAAAGGCAGCAAAACACTTTGAAAGGAAAGCTGAAACTGAAGCCGAAGCCTCTTCCTTGTAATGAGAAGCTATAATTCAAAGACAGACTTTCAAGACACACGTGTGTGCTCTCATGAAGACTTGCTGCAGTAAAGAGGCAAACGGGAGCACAAAAGAATGCTTTTCCTTGCTTTAATGAAGCTAATGGCCCTTCACCCTCCATGGAACACGGGAGGATGCGACCATTAACTTTTTATCTGCAATTTGTATGCACCTTGCTGCACTTGCTTTTTTTATGGTAGCAATTGCAGTGCAATATCTAGGATGGGAGGAAAAGCAGCAGGTTGAGAAAGTGTCCCCACGGTGGGAAGTGATGAACTACCTGGCCTGTCTGCCAAGCCACCCCCCGCAGAAGTCGTGTGCCATGGTGAGGTAACCTGGGCACCGGAGGAATGTTAGTCGTGTCCACTTCTGATGGACCACTGCAGAAGGTGCCTTTTAGAAGTGCCCTTGTAGCTGAAGGCTGAGCAGCTTATCTCAGCGGCAGTGCGAGGAGCATGCCTTTTATTTGAGCTGCTGCTTTTAAAGAAGCTGTAGCAGATGGCATGGAGGGGAAGGAAAAAGGAAGGGAAAAAAGAAGGCAACACATCCTGTTCCATATGAAACCTCCTTGCAAGGAAGGAAAAGTATAAAAGCAGTGTATGTGTACTTTTTGCACACACATTTTAGTGTGTGCAAAAAATAGTAACAGCTGTGGGATAGCTTAATTAAGGACTGGGGGTTATGCAGCGAGAGGAGCTCCCTGTTGTCTTTGGAAGAAAGAAAAAGCTCTTCCAGGTTGTGGTATGAGAAGGCTACATTCAGTCCAGACCCAACTGAGGAACTCCAGCACTTATTAAACTCAGCCATAGGGGGAATTGCTGTTTGCCTTGATGTTTTTTTGTTAGTAGGGTTGTTGATGATGGTAATAGCTGGAAAATCAATTACCACCAATATAGCAGTAGGGAAACAGAGAGGGACTGCTCCAAATGCAGCGCTGAAAGCAGCCCTTGGGGTCAAGACAGCGGGGCAGGAGGGACGAGCTCACTGGTGAAACACGGGTGGGATGTGGGAGACCTGAGTCCTCATTCCAGCTTTGCCACAGGTTCTCAGCAAAAGCTTGTCTGCCAGCAGCCACAGATTTCCTTTTCTATGACCCCAGGTAGATCGCACCTGCCCACCTGGCAAGGGTAATTCATTGGGGTCTGGAGGACACCCTGAGATACTTAATTAAAAGGCAGTACTGAAGCTTGGGCCCAGACAATGGTTGACATTTTCCAGCAGCCAGAGTGAAAATCAAATGACAGAGAAGATCCTCCTGATCCCAGAAAAATAATTTTTTACTTGGTGAATCAAAAAAAGTGCAAAAAATTGCATTTTGCTTGAACAAAATATTTCATGTTGGGTCTCTGGCCATAAAATACCCCAAGAAACCAAAATGCATCCCATGACTTCTTTTGAACCAAGAGCCTGACCGTATGGGGTGAGGACTTACTCTGCGTGGCTCGTTCACAGACATCTGGAAGTATGATAGAGACAGGAACAGAATAAAATTTTCCTGGGTCTTAGGTCTCTCTGCCAAAAGGCTTGCCAGAGATCATCTCCTGATTTTCTTCTGGTGTTCTCTTGAAGTGTCTCGTGTATCTCTCTGTCTGAGTTAGAGCTATTTATAGCACAGCAGCAGGCAGGGAGGAGAATATAGCTAAGGCTACAGATTCACTGGCATTCATCACTAAACCAATATCCTGTGGCTTTTGTGGGGACAGTGTGGCCATACAAAAAAAAGAAAAAAAAAGTACGATATATCTTGACTCTTTCCTCCCTAAAGCAGCCTCATCAATTTTAATGCTAAATGAATAAATAATAACAAGACACTTAAGGTGTTAATGGAGCATTAATTATTGCTGAGGTTTCCATGGAAGGGAATGTGGCATCCACGTTAATACCGAATGACTTTCTTTATGACTAGTATAATTACAGAGAATATTAAATAAAGCAAAAAGTGATGGGGCTCTTAGCAGTAATTATTGGCAATTGTTCATACAGAGCCCAATTTCTGATACTGTATTTACCTAAACTGGCTAGGAAAAGCACACAAGGCATGTAAAGCACAATGAATCACTCCAGTTTACATCTCCAGCTTGAGAAACTGCTTCCTCATTGCCCACAGGAGAATAATAAGCTTGGCCATTTGGGTCTGCTTTAAACCTCAGACTGTGGCAAAATGTGTCAGAAAAACAGTGCTGCTTTCCATTTCTGTTTGGAAAGTTGTTTTTTTTTTTTTTCTTATCAGGAGTAACAGCAAACATGATTTTATGAATAAAAACTAGGAGGGGGACATAAATTCACCCGTCCGTTCACACATGGCTGAGAAATCAGGTTTTTACAGCCAGGGAGGGCTCTGGGTAAGCAGCTGATAAATTTTGGGTCTTGTGAGGAAGAAGCTGTAGGAAAGTGAGGACAGGGACATGTGAAGGGCCAAGTCCTGGTGCTTGAAGCACTTGGAAGATATTGGGAATGACACACTTTTGTCTGAGGAAAATCTGAAGAAAACTCCAGCATCCACCAGAGCTGACTGAAAGAGTATTCCTCTATTTACCTTTGAGGTTGGGAAGGGATTTAGTCTCTAGGAAAACCCACACAGTGCTCACCTCTGGGTGGTAGGGCTGTAGGGTTGGGGGTCCCCTATGTCCGCTCCTGGCAGCCCTGGAGGCAACAGGGTCCTGGGCCAGTAGAGCCCGGACAGCAGAAGTGCCCAAAAGTAGGGTTGCATCTCTGGGGCTTTGAATTTTATGCAGGTGGGAGGCTGGGGGAAAAGAGGGGCTCCAGCAGCCATGCAGAGGTCCTGGGGGGTTTTTCCAGGGGGTGCCCTATTGTACAACCCCTCAGCACCACAGTGGATTTAATTATCTGAGGCAAAGAATTGACCTGGGAGCACAAAAGCAGAATAAGAGGTTTACCACTACCTGTGAGAAAATCTCCTCACTTGTGAACTTTGAATTTACTTGAAACTGAAACTTGAGCCTGGATTTCAGCGTGGGGATTGACTGCTGAGTGTTCCCAGTGAATACCCTTTGATGAGCTGCTGTGCAGAGCTTGCTGGCTTTTCTGCATGGCTGAACTCCTAACTCAGCATTACTTCAGTGCCTGCCTCAGAAACTGGCTTCCCTCTGCCCAAAGTGACTTGAGCTAACTTGCCAACATGGTTTAACTTTTGGATTAAACAAGTTCTAGATGTGCCTGAAATGTTCCCGCATGCAGAAACCACTCTGTGAAAGGGCATGTGAAAGGTGAGTGAGATGTGGGGAAACTTGTATTTCATTCATACCTTCTTCTCTAATTAGAAATGTGAGTTGGTCACTGTGTCCCTTTATTCTATTTCTATAGGCTCTTTGGAAGCCCTATTGTATCCGAGTGCCTCTTAATTTCCTCAACAGACTAATTCAACTTGTTCTGCTGACATGCAGTTAATTATGTTTCAGTTAACTCATTTTCCTGGATGATGCTCAACTGCTGTCTGTAAATGAAATAGCTGTCTAGCTAATCAAAAGTTTCTGAGCGCGATCTCTTCGATGTGTGCACATACACGCTGGTCTGGCTTTCTGCTCGAGAGCTTTCTAGCCTTCTGTCTGGAGCTTTGGGAGACAGACATGTGCAAGTGAAACTAAATGGACCCTGAGCCTTCTGAACCTCCAAAATCTTTCTGCAGTTAAACTAATTAAGTGTCTATGCCTGGGAGCATTTGATTAGAAAAGGTTAGCCTGTGGAAGCTAAATGAGCTCTTAGGGGAGACAGAGACATTTGCACAAGGTGCCATCAGCAAATATGACAGCAAACAGAGAGACTGGTCGGAGGCATGTCCTTCCTCCAGCAGCCCATTTGGGTCAAAGCAGCCCCAGGTAAGTTCCTGCATCTCACAGAAATGTCCCCCTTTTCCTGAGTGAATCTAGTCAAATTTTTGAGGATTTTAAGTGTCCTGGGCGTGCTTTCACACTGGCTACATACAAGGTAGTTTTTTGATATCACAGCTACCTCCTCTCCATCGGCCCCCAGAACCAAGCACTTCCCAAGGGAGGCCACAGCAGGACCCATCACCACTTAATTAGCCGTGAACTCACATGGAAAGAAAGTTTGGAATTAATCAAACTGTGAGAAGTGAATGTTAGCTGGCCACTCTCATGGAAATTGTGGGCCAGACTTTGGCTTAGAGCAACTTGATTGGTAACTACAGAGTTACATCCAGGATGAATTTGCTGCAGGTGTTACAGTGGGCATACAGTTCCCCTTTGGATGTTGTGACTAGACTGTAGCCTGCCTGACAGAATGCCTCAGGTGACATTTCACAGCCCTCTGTCCCAACCTCCAGAAGTGTGACAATCCCCCAGGGATCGTACTCCCGCTATCCTGAAATGGATTTCATGAATAAAGCGGAGGCAAGCACTGTGCCGGGAGCGTCTGAGGTGAGGTGCCTGAGAGGCAAACAGCTTACGTGGAGAGCAGCTAATAAAAATAAACTCACTTGCACACAGAATTCCAGAGTTATTTCACAATATTGTACATACTCCCCTTCATTTGGTTGTCTGGGACATGTATGAAGCAGACATGGAAATCTTCTGTTTCGGGGAGCTTGGGCCGTTGTTTTTAATGGGGGAGTTTAAGTAGAGACCTGATTCCTCCTAAAACTCCCTAGCACCTGGGCATTTAGCTCTGTTCCCTTCACGTTCGTTTTTGGTAACTGATGTATACTTCAGCTTACAGAAGGGGCATAGTTACAGACTCTTTTCTTTCTTCCCCTTGCTCTCAAATTCTTACTTTTCTTAGTCAAGTCTAACATGAAAGCCAGTTCCATCTAAAGGTAATCTTAAGTGGCTAAGCATCTAAACTCAAGTGGAAAATGTACATTTTCCCTGCTTGAAAAAATTATTCTTCTCTATCTTAAAGGAGGGGGAAAAGAACACCATTAACTAAAGAAAGGCTGGATTTCTTCAACACCACTTCACTGTTGAGTATGTCTGAGTGATTGGTGGTTTGGGTTGTTAGAGATCTCTGGAAATCGTGAGCACATCCTGGCTTATTGCAGTAAGCAATATCCAGCAAAGGCTTGCTGTACTGGTCATGCAAGAAAAACAAAGTTATTGGCAGAAATAGTGGGTGGAAGGTGCACAAAGGCAGAGGATAAAAAAATGGGGTTTTGGTCCCTACTCTGCAATGCTACAAACAGTGTTTTACAGGTTGCTCAGGTATTTTGTAGTACTTCTCGGAACCTTATGGCTGGAGACCCTGTCCACATAGACATTACTGAGAACACAGATCTGGCACCTATTTACATGTGTAATATCACAACATTGTCTTGATCAGAACTGGATCTTTCCGTAAAGGTCTGTCAAGATGCAATCTGTAAGTATTAACAATTCAGTAGTGCTGAGTTAGTCAATCTGTTGAGGTCTCCACCACCTATAAGCTACCTTCTGGTTTTTATATAGTTTTGCCCAAAGACCTCATACTGTTTTAAAGGTTCTTTTATCTCTGGATTTTGGACACCAGTTCTGTCATTTGTACAGGTTGTTGCCATTGCTTTCAGCATCCTAGCTCAGGGCTCCCTCACTGATCCCCAGTAAGCTCATTGGGACTTATCTGTTTATCTGTGGATTGCAAGCGAAGGTATTTTTCTACTCTTACTACTAGCAAGAGGAATGAACAGATCTGGATGAAGTACTGGCACCACATTGAAATCTCTGGCAAATATTCCACTGATCTCAGCAGGGACCAGTCAATTTTACTTTCAAGACTTCAACATATCATCAACATAGCAGTTCCAGACACAGATTTTTTGCAGAAAAGAGTAGTGAGGATGAAAGATATAAAAAGTACAAAATAAACTATGCATAAACCACTGTGTACTTAACAAGGAATTATAGCGGGATGGATTTTTCAGTAAATGAGGCATTAGCTAATGCTCTGCAGCATCTGTGCAAGTAACGTCCTGCTGTATGTAAATTGGATGCCTAACAACTTGTGTGGCTCGGCAAATAAGCCATATGTATGCTTACCTTGTGAATTTGTAATTAATTCACGCTTCTGGATAAAACTGAGTCCTTCATGAAATGCAGCACCTCTCTAAGTCTCCTCTTTGCCCTGAAAAATATTAACAGTCGAATAATTCAGACATCTGAAGTTCTGTATGTAATTAATATTAAATGAAATCTAACATACAAATTGTAGTCAAGAAATTAGCTAGTAATTAGCACTCATTGACTGGCATCTGAAGACTGGAGGGAGGCAAACGTGACTGTAATCACATGTGAAAGGGATGGGGACTGGGGAGGAATCTAGGAAGTTACAAGTCTGACATCTGTGCCAGGGAAATGAACTCAGACTGTGACACGGGATAGAGTTGGTGGACACCTTGGCAAAAACAGGCGAGTGATGAAGGCTTAACCTGGCTTCTGAGAGGGAAGTTCTGCCTAACAAATCTCTAGGGGCATTTTGGTGAGGTCAACTAATATGTGATGCTGGTGACACGGTCTCTTTGGTTTTCCCACAGTCTTGTCATGAAGGTTTTTATGGAAGCTAAGTAACCAGGGGACGAGAGGTAGGGCCATAATCCACACAAGTAATTGGCTAAGCAGTGAAAACTACAGGTGGAAGTAAAGGGTCATTTTCCTCAGTGGAGGGAAGTTACCAAGGGTCTAGCTGTGCAGGTCTGTCATCTGTGCTGGGTTGTTTGATGTGTTCATGAATGATCTGGAGAGGGAAGTTAATATTTGTTGTATTTGTTGGTGACACAGAGTTATTCAAGGCATTGAAAAGAAGTCAGACTGTTAGAAATCGAAAGAGGACCTAATGACACTGACTGTCAATAAAAAAGCAAATCAAATTCTTGTAGATAAATGATCTAGCTTGTGAACCAAGCAGTTTACATCACTGTGTGAAGCAGTGTGTGTTGGGGGGAGAACCCCCCTTTTGTGTATCTAGCAACAGGCTCTGGGCAGACAGGTCCATGAAAGGAGCAGCTCCATCCACAGCAGCAATCAAAAGCTGGTTAACTATTTAGAATTATTGGGAAATAAAGAGAGCGTGAAACAGGAACCCCAATGCTGCTGGCAGGGTAGGGGTCCCAGCTCACCCCTGTGCAGCTCTGGGCCTCTCTCTGCAAACAGCTTTGGAGAAGGATCAGAACAACAACCAAAAGTGTTCACACAATGAATGACTGAGCTGGTTAGGACTATTAAACCTCAAAAAGATACTGTTTAAGAGGATATAACAGATATTTAGAAAGTTGTGTCATGGGGGAGATGGCTGGGAATCAACAGCCGCCTGTCCCTCCTGCTGCAAGTCCTGGGGCCATGCAGCCACTGTTGAGCCAGTGAGACAAAGGCAACACAGCCCAGCACTTCTCTTTGTCTGCTGCTAATTCACATGCAAATTTATTGGCTGTCCAGACTCAGTTGTTCAGGGGGACTCTGATCCTTCTGGGCTAAAATGCAGCTGTAGGGTCTAGCTTTGGGCTTGCCTGTGGCAGCAGGGCAGTGCTTGCAGGGCTGCCCTAGCTCCATCCTGCCTGGAGAATGGAAACAGAAGTGCTTTTTATGAACAGCCTGCTGAAATGACTGCCCAGTGGCAAATAAAGGACCAGACATGCAAGTGAGCTGCTCCGACACCATTAGCTCCTGTCATAGCGGTGCCAAAAGAAAAAAGTGGAAGGAGGGAATGTGTTTATCTATGCCAACTGAACAGTCTCCAACAACCATTAAAATGCTTTAATTACCTAATTATTGCAATCTTTTTACCGCAGAACAGAACGGTTTGCAAGGCAAAGCTTTGTTTTTCTCTTCATGAGTTTGAATTTCACAAGTGGAAAATAACTCCAAGTCTTCCTACCATTGAATGCTGAACAGGTGATTTTACTGTTACTCTTAAATACCAGGTATGTTATCCACTTTGAGTGGATTCTAATGTAGTTTTCCTACTTTTAAGGGAAGACAGTCATATAGATTTTTGGCACCTTGCCTATATAACCTAGTTAAGTGAGAGGCACACGCCAGCTGCCTGATCTGCAGGTCCATTTACTGTAGCGACTGCTGAGCTCGCACATGGTCCCGGAATGACAACCTTGTTTAGAGCAGAAACATATCTAACGAATGGAGGGCTATATCTTCTGGACCCTCCTGCACACATGCATCATCCATGAAGAGCAGAAGTTGAACTCTGCAAGCGGCAGAGGATCAGCTGAGCTGCACACACAACCTGGCTCGTGCTGCCAAGGGCGGATGGCAGCTTGGGCTGGTGATGTAGCAGCTCAACTGCTAGCAGCAACCTTCCACTGAGGCTTGCCAGAAACACTCCAGTGCTTGTGGCTGTGAGCATCCTGTCTCTGCTGACTTGGAGGGGGGGAGCAGCCCTGTGCCTCCCCCATGGCTGCTGAAGCCCCACTGACTGCTGTCCTCTGAAGGATGCTCGTGCCAGAACTGCCAGTTGCCTGCGTGTTCGACGGATTCACTTTTTGTTCTTTCTTTTTTTTTTTTTCCCCTGTGCACAAAACTTGTCAGCTTCAACCTAATTGCATCCTTTTCCGACAGACTGTCTCTGGAGCAATGCAAATGAGCTTTGAAATGTGGAGATCTGGTTTATATTTGTCAGTTAATTGCCTGAGTGGCACAGACATCTAGGGCTGGCACCTGCCTCCTTGCATTCAGATCCACCTTTGATTTCAGACCCTATGCCACTTGTAAAAGACAAGCTCCTGATGGAGGAAGAAGATGCGCTCTTCGGGCAATGTCTTGCTGTAGGTGACGGTGATCTAAATTCCTCAGGCTGAGTCCCTTTTGCACTGCAAGGACTGATCACAGAGGTTGTGCCCCAATGCAAGGCAGCGTGGATCTCTTCACTTCTAGGTGAGCTGAGCCACCCAGTGAAGCCGCAGCCTTCCCATCCATCTCTGTCCGTGCTGTGTGACTGTATGTATCTGTGGTGCTTGTGCACAGTGACTTGCTGCTCCCTGAGATTGTGCTTATGGACATGAACAGGGCAGGGAGAAGAAGTACCTTCCCTAGCAGGTTGTCTTACTCTGCTTGCAGATGCTGGAAATAACAGAACCTTTACTTCTTTTTGACTTCTTTAGTTTAAAAAATTCCCTCACACTTAAGCATTAGGTTCTGAAATTCTGCCTATATTTCTCTTGCACTTCATTTCATTCCCTTGTCCAAATTTCTTCATTCAAATCCCTGACAGCTTTACCCAAACTCCCGGCAGCACACAGATGAAGTTAGTCAAGTACAGAGCTGGCTCTCATACCAAATGTCTGAAATAAACCCTGTTTTCTTTCCCACACACTTCTTTTTCACTCTCTCTTTTTTTTTTAAACAACAAGATGGCAATCAGATAAACAGCAACACATGTATTTTAATGTTTCTGATAAATTCTGATGAAGACCATCACAATTAATATCAGCCTATTGCTCTGTATAAGATCTGGCTTCCCTTCAGATAAGCCTTCCTGCTCCTGCTGCCTCTCTGCCAGGGACTCCCCCAGCAGCAGATCAAATTAACCATCTGGGTACCCTGCAACATGTAGTACTACAAGGAAAACATGCTTCAAGACCACAACAGCCCTAGTCCTGACATTTGCTAGCTCATCCCAATGCAGAACGCGGCAGAAACCGGTTGAAAGGTTTGATGTCTTCCACGGACACAAATGTCATGGTATCTCCATGCTGTGTGACAGGTACATTAGAAATGCTTAGATCAATTTAGCTGTGCTATGGTAGGAATCTGGGGTGGGCAGCTTCAAGGCTGGAAGCATTTGCCAGCATCTGTCTGCACAGCATAAACTCCCTGAGCTGTTCACTGGCTCTCTGGTTAAATCATCCAAACGTTGAAGACTGTGAAGATGTCCTGATGGTACGTGGTTCTGAGGCTTTATCCCGGGTGGTTCACTGTTGTTCCCACGGAGGCACCAGGCAAGGGTTGTTAGGACTCAGCAGAAAGATCCAGCAGTTAAATGCATGTACATGTGTGGGATCAAGAGCTTAAATCCCCGTGAAACCCAGAGAAGGGATAAAACTGGCATCTTGCATCTGTTGCCAGGGAGCTGGGATCATCCAGCAGGAATCAGAACAGTCTGTGCAAGGAGAAGACAATGTAAGTGATGTGCTTTCATGAAGAGTTGTCTTTTCTTTAAAAATCCATTGAGGACCACTAATTGCAAAGATAAGTCTTATCTGGGAAAACTGAACCACAAAGAGAGGCAGGGAGAGTATTCAGGGAAGTACCACCGCATTTGCCCCCTTCTCCTACAGCTGGATTTGGAGCTGCGTGGGCCAGCCAGCTGTGAGAAACAGCTTGCATTTTCCCATGGAAGAAACAGAGAGCATTGCTAACTCTGGTGCTGGGGACTGGGTTAAACCCACCACTGGCAGTGGTATCTGCTCGCTTCTCCCAGGAGTGGTACGCTGCTCTCCGCTCTTGGCAGGCGGCTCTGCCTAACGCCTTGGTTTGTTTGTCTCTATCAAGACAAACTTATCCTGGCTGTATCTCCACCAGAATGAGCTGAATAGATGAATCTGGCTCTTGCAAATTTTCACACTGTTGCCTTTGGCAGCACTGCAATATGCAAACAAGGCTGAGATTCCGTATTGGCAGCTCTTCATCCTTTGTTTCTTGTGGAGGATAAATGTGTTGTGGAGGTCTTTATTTTCCCTATATCCAAGCTCATATTTTTTTGCAGAGCATGTAATTAACAAAATGTCCTGATTAATCAGAAAGAAGAATTTTTAAAAACAGCCTTCTGATTCTGCACTTCTACTGTGTATTAACAAACCAATACATACTGCCCCAGGGTATTTCCCATAGAATAACAACCAGATGAGTTATTTTGCTTCAGGCTGTTAACCTGAGCTGATTGCTAAATCCCTGGAAAAAGCTAATATACTTTAGCCCTTTAATGCTGTCAAAAAGCTGCACAGAATATCTTTCTCATATTCCCTCAATCACATTTCCAGAAGTACAAGGCTGATCAGCTTCTCCCGATAAGGAAACAATTTTTAAACATTTATTTATATATATCTAAAGTTTTCACTAGTGCTGTGGTCTCTATTTTTGGCACCCAAATTGAGACTTTTGGGCTTTTGGGATTTCCATTGAATCTGATCATTTGCAGTGCTCAGTATTGAGTTGTGACATCCCATTTTGCATCCTCTTTCTGTCCATGCTAAGTGCCTAACTTGGGGTTGGAAATTATGCCCTAGGAATAGACATTGGAACTTCGGCACTGCGGTACTGGGGATGGTGACATCTAAGGTCCTCTTTGGATTGGTTCCCAGATAACTACCCACATCAATTTGTATTGGTCTGCCTTGGAACATGAAACAACACCTTTGCAGTTTCTGCTACATTGCTGCGTTGTGTTAGTTACTCCAGGCACATTAAAAAAAAAAAAAATCCAAGCGTGCCTATGACTCTAATAATCGTCATGTCAGTTTTATTTGTTGCACAGGGGCGAGGCTATAATAAACATAAAACAAAGAAATGAGGAAATCTTCATCACAGAATGTTTTTACTAGTATCTTGTACTAATAAACACAGTTGTCTCTTTGGAAAGATGCCTTCAATCTGTTGATTTATTCGATATTAGCAGTGCCGTGAACTCTGGCTTCTCTGCTTTTATAAGACAAGCAGCGGAAAGAGGGCTGCCTCACAGGAGAGCTATGTAAAATTGGCTTGGCTTTTTTTGTAGACACTGTTTTATGCCAGTCACCTGGGAGATTATTCTGAGCAATCAACAGATCTTGTTGTCTCAGCTTTTCTGTTTGCTTCTAACAGGTCAAATCCCGGTACTGCTTGAACTGGTGGGAATCTTCTTGCTGACTTCAGTAGCACCAGAGCATGGCCAAAAGCCTTCGAAGGATGAGTTGTGGTGGGTCACTGAGGTTGATGGTTGTTATAGACAAAACCTATCCGTAAATCCAGCCTTGCTGCAACAGTGGCCAGGTAAGATCTGGGGAAGGTCCACAGCCTGCTCCCGTCCTGTCGGGTAGAGGAAAGTGCAACTGGGCAAAACCTAGCCAGCTGCAGTTGTGTTCTCCATACCATAACACTCCAAACCAAAGGGTCTGCTCACCAGCACATGGAAAATCTGAATGTTTTCAATGTTATTGATTGGGTTTTAATCTAATCAGATTTTACTCTTGAAATGAGATAATGAGGCAGCTCTGGCAACAGCTCCCTGTCTACATGATCACCAGGGTGTGAGGAACAGGGCAGGGCTGCTTGTTTAGTGCTGCTGTGCACCATTTGGTGTCTGTCTCCTTTGTCGGGCACCTTGCAGACCCCTTTCCTTGGAGAAAACAGAGACCTTGCTTCAGTTATAGCATTGTTCAAAGCTCCCTCTTCCTCACAGCTTTTGGGCAGCTTCCTCAGGCTGCTTTCTACATACTTTCGTACCTCTTTGCTTCAGAGGACATGAGAATATCTGTGTATGCTGATGTTGTGGGGTGTAAGAAGCAGCATCTCTGGAAATGGACTTGCCCAGCTCGTATCAGGAAGGATCATGCATTTTTGCTTTCTTTTATAATTCTACTATGATTCTGAGGAAAATTTCTAGTTTTCCATAAGATCTGGCTCCAGAAGTTACGTTATCACTTTATAGTCATGTTCATAGTCATAGTTCACAGTTGCAGAGAAAAGCAAAATACAACATCTCTTGAAACCTCAGAAGCCACTTGATAAGGAAGAAATGTGATGAAGGTGGCTGCATGAACAAACACGTGGACAAGTGTATGCTTGGACACCCTTTTTAGACCTTACCAAAGCCATTTGTTCTTATGGAGGATCATGTTAATTTACACTGATCTGTTGGTTTGGGCACAGAGAACACACAGGGGCTTATTCTGCTGCTGCAGCAGAGTTGCTCCAGGCTTCTGATCAGTGATGCCTCTAATTGGGCTGCTCTGACAATGCCACCACAGCTCCATGCTGAGACCCCGTTAGTGAGCATTAATGCTGCAGGCAGGAAGCCCAGCTGGACGCGGAGTGCTCCATCTCTCATATTGACCCATCAAGTTTCCCTTAAAAGCAGGGATAAGCAGCAGTATTTCCTCTCCCTGTGGCTTTTTCTATTACTCAGATCTGGCAAACGTTATTCTCACCTGGAATCAGAGATTTAGTTTGGTGGGTTGGACAGGTCTGTTTAAGCCATTAGTCACTACGCGTTATGCACGTGGAAGAGCAGACCAGGGTTGGGACCCGTGGTTATACCCCCCAAAAAACTTTTCTCATTGTCCTGAATTTTTATTCAGAAAACCTAAATACATGGAGGGGGGCATTGATTTCCCTGCAGAATGATGCCTGACCTCAATTTTTCCATATGAAGCTTGTGTAATGATTCTACCACACAGGGACAAGGGTCACTTTGGCATGACCAGACCCACAGGTGAGTCTGGTCCTGAATAGCAGCAGCCAAGAGGAGACTGATGTCTCCATTCATTGCCTGCTCCACCACAGCACCTCTTCCTACAGTAACAGAGCTTTTCATAATCCTTTGCCTAAATTGTACTTTTGCAGACGGATTTCACTACACTTAATTCTTCTCTCCTTGATGAATACTAATTGATGCAAGTTTTCCTTCCACAATCCCTAATACCCAGTGGCAGATAAAAAATCACCACCTTCCTTAGTTTTTTTCATATTCAAACACTTACATTATTTATTTCTTCTACAGTGAGAAATTTGCAGAAAGATTACAAGGCCAGCTTTAAACATTTGTGGTACTTTTTAAAATTGTATTTTTCAAGTGTGTGAACTTGTGTCCAGAGAGGGAATGAAAATCCTGAGGATCCAACATATTGTGGCAGTGCTAGACTGCAAAGATCAGGGTCTCCTGTTGCAGATATGGTGCAAAGACCCTGCAAAGTACAGCCTCAGCCTGGAAGATGCACGGTTTAGATGGGCTACAGCAGGTGGAAAAGGGCAGTGAGGAAGGGAAGTGCTATGCTGTGTTCCTGTCCTCAGTGGCATCATCAGGGATGGACTTAGGTGTAGTATCACTGCCCAGGAGATCTCATCACCACAGATTTGCCATGATACCCACTTCCCCTTGAAACCTTCCCCTATCCTGCCTGGTCTTCCTGGAAAAAAAAGATGCAATTAAGCCAAAAAGGGTTCCCTCGCCCCTTTCCAAGGGGGATTCAGCAGCAACAGATGCACCCCAGCCCAGATGGCTGCTGCAGCAATATGGGGGTATTGCAAAGAGGGGCTCTGGAAAGAGTATGTCCCCACTTTGCAGGAACAAGGGACACTGTGAAATTTAGGTGCCAGCGTACAGCCCCCAGGCTCTGTTTCAGAGCTGATCCCGTTGAACCCTTGCCTGCCCCATCCTTCCCCGTGGGCTGTGATGTTAGCTCTGTGCCGATTCCTGGTTTTGTAACACAAAATTGCTCCACCCTAGGCCTTGCTTCTGCTCAGCTCACAATTAATTTTGATAACCGGAGTTAACCCTGGTTTTAACTTTATTGCAGCCTGAAGGACTTCTGAGATAGGAAACACGGGGCAGTGGGTGGGAGGGTTTAAAGGCATGTTTAAATGTCATTGTTCATACCTACTTTGCCCCGGAAAGACATATAGCAGGTGATAACCTTGGATGCCAAACATTCTGCTCCCCCATTGAAAACTCCCGGTACATCCGAGAGCCTCACGCACACTCCTCTCTTCCCCTGATAACTGATCTGCAGAGAAATCAGGGAAGGAAGGACCAACCCCAAACTCCCCCGCAATGTAGCCTACAGGAGATGCAGGTCAGAGGTGCCGGGGTGGGTGACAGGATGCCGGGGTTCAGTTCCCAAGCCTGTCATTTTATGGCAGGTAACTTGTGACAACATACGTTAGCATCCTTCTTGTTATGCCACCGAAGAAAGAACTAAACAGTAAGATACTACATATTGTAGAGATCCAGCAACAACAGAAAACATTGCATCACAGAGCAACATTATCACGGAATAAGGAATTCAGCATAGTGTATTTACGTTCATACACTTATGTATTCACATATCCAACTTTTTTTAATGTCAGTAACAAGCAGGAGTGTAAAGTGCATCTCCCTTGGGACGTTTGTGTGTGCATCACTAATGATAGCTCTGCTGTAAAAAGTAATCACATTACATGTTCAAGTAAAGGAAAGATTTTAAAATGTCAGGCTATGAGATAGGAGAATTTATTTCAAATAAACCACCCAAGTACATCTGTTTCCCTCCAAATATTATCTTAAACCTTAGTGCTGGGTTTTCTGGCAGAGAAATTCAGGAAGACTTTGAACACCCAGATATAATTTTCTTTTTGTTTGCTGAACATGACTCCTTCTTATGGCAGCCTGAAGGAGTTTGAGGAGCTAGATTTTTCTCTGTTATACCAAAGTTTAGCTCAGTTGATCGCTGTGAGGTGAATGTTACCTGCTGGCACGGATGTAGAGGGCTGCCCAATTGGTCTGTCACTTCCAGTAACACAGTTGTGGACACAGTATTCCTGGCCCCGCAATTCACCGTCTTGCAAACAGCTGGAACAAGTCGAAACCAAGTAGGAGACAGTATTGTTACCATATGTATTCCTTATCTTGATTTACTTTCATTGAGTACGTTTTTAAAGGAGTTTTTAAGAACTCAAGTGCCATCAAGGATTCTAGCCACTTCCAGAAAAAACAAAGACTACAGGTAGGAAGTTATATTTTAAAACAACATGTTTCAAATGCTGTTTATTTTCCCCACAGGCATTTGAACATGATATATTTTTCCTGTCTACCCCTCCCTCCCCCCACTCTGAAAGCCAGGATCGAGTACTAGAGACAGAACTGAAAAGGAATAGAAAGACTGTTCAGGAGAAATAATCTGAAATTTTTTCTGTTTTGCAGATTGCTTCCTTTAGGACCGAAAAATAATAGACGCTTGTGGAAAAAATTTTGTTTAGTGAGTTACTGTCTGGTATGCACTGTGTCCAACAATTAACGTAACTTGGGTGCAAATATGAAGATGCTCATTGGAGACGTGCTGAACTCCTTTAGAATGTCTTAATGTCTTACATAGGCCCAGATCTGTGGAGTTGACCAAGAAATGAGTCTGACAAAGCAGAGCGGAGCAGAGGAGGAGAATCACCTCCCTTGACCTGCTGGTCACGCATCTTTTGACGCAGCCCAGGACACGGATGGTGTCAAGCCTGTCAAGGTCCCTCTGGATGGCATCCCTTCCCTCCGGGGTGTTGACGATGTCACACAGCTTGGTGTCATCGGCAGACCTGCTGAGGGGTGCACTCAGTAGTTCAGACACTTCAGATCAAAGTTTTCTTTGAGATAGCCCTGAGGTTTGGGGCTGATGGAGGCAGGAGCCAGGACCCCAGCTTTCTCCTGCTCCTCACCCTTCGCTCCCTCTAGGCATTACAGCGCACTGGTTACCAAAGGATTTGACTTGGGGCTACACACTGTTCTACCTCGTCTCTCCGTAGCACTTTTCTAGGGAAACGCTTTTGGCCCAATGAGTAAGGCAGGAGTTTGGATGGGAGTGCTCATGCTGTCTGTCTGCAGGCAGTGCTGCTTGCTGAGACCCCTCCAGCCCCCTCTGCACAGGTTGGTGGGGGAACTTGCCCCAGGGTGTCCCCATGCTGGAACCTCCAAGACAAGCCAGCAGCACTTCCAGCTGTTGTCTGCCTGCAGCTCATGCAGTAAGGTGAATTACCGTCCCTTTTGCAGGCTGTTTTGAACAGGTACATAGATCAAAGCAGGACACCACCCATCTTCCTTGCCTTCCTGCAAAGCTGATTTCAGTGGCAAACTACCACTGGCTTCAACATAAATATAGTTTGGCACACTATAAATAGAAGTCAGTTTTAGAAACAGTCATAAATGCTTCCTTCTATCCTTTGCCAACCTTTGTCTCCTATTTTGAAGCTATTTTTCCATTCCAGTCACTGTTTTATCTTCCCTTTAATGTCTTTGTACAAAAGCCATTAATCTCCTGCACGGAAAACTGTCAAATGCTTCTGGAAAATCAAAATATTCTGCTACCCACTAAATCGCCCTTATCTGTAGTGGCAGTGGTATCTTCAAAGAATTCCTGAAGAGTAGTTAAGCATGACACGATCCTCCTGCACCTCAGCCTATGCAGGCTTCCTCTAATCAAGCCAGGGTTTGGTCACCTTTCTCTTACCACATCCCTTGAAATGGCTCCCAAGCCTTTTCCTCAGAACAGATGTCCAATTCGCTGGTCATATTGCTTCCCAGATTGTCTCATTAGTGTATTTTATTTTATTTGCTTAAACAATAGTCATCTTTGCCAATTCCCAGTTCTCACATAGAATTTCCCCTTCCTTGGACTTTTTACAAATAAGACTGCTCCCCTGATTCCTGTGCACACTGGGGTGTGCGATACGGGATCACCATGGATTTCTGCCACTCATTAAGTCCTGGGAGCATTTCTGGGCAGAGCTTTCTCTCTTACACCTGGAAGTCTGATCTCAGGCTCTTGTCTGAGCAGGCTCTTGTCTCCAACAGAGTTTAAAGCCTGTGTTTTCCTGATGTGAGTTACCTATTATCTTAATCATTCAGTAGAATAGCTAATGATTGTTTGATGTTTTAAAAGAGATTATGTCTTTGGAAATGAACACCAACTTAAACTAGCTTCCTTAAATTTGCTTTTAACAATCCCACCTTCAAGCAGAGGGTGGTCTGGGGGACAGGAAGCAGTAATTGTTGTCCCATCCCTGGGACAACGGGATGCTACAGGGAGGTGGAGACCATAAGTAATTCTGTATGAACCAGAGACATTTCTTTAGATAGCTCTGTCTTGCTGCAAGGGGCCACACTTGTTCCTGGATGCCCAAGGTCAGACTGTGTTTAACTACTGCTCCCTGTCTGAAAGCCCATCTGGGCGTATTGAGAGGGGAAAGGCAGCAGTGGAGAACACTAACTTGGTCTGCCCTCATTAAAAGTGGTTTTTTCCTAGATTATTAGCTCCAGGCTCCAAACACTGCTCGGTACTGACTAGATTCAGGTGTGATCTTTCCCTCCCACACACACATATTCCTAACATCTGTTAATATTCTTCTGGTTCAGTTTCTCAGCCCAGGAAGCGCTAACCTTGACATACATATTTAATTTCAAGTGAAGCGAGATTGTTGATGGTAAAGCATTTACTGAGCCTGCTTGGATGAATACATAAGTTAATGTTTTTCTGTTGGACTCATGTATATGCATTATGTTAATAACAGCTTTTACACAAATTCCTGTAGGGAAACAGTGCAAGGTCTATATTAATATCCTGTCTCCATTTGAGTCTGCAAATTCACATATTAATTGATTAACAGCAGCCATGAAGAACGAAGGAGAACATCAGGTCAGGCCAATTTTGGATGGGTTGGCCTGCACATAAAGGGCTCAATGTATCTCTGTCTGCAAGGGACCCCCTTACTGAAAGTAATGGTAGTTTTGTGCTTATTTCAACAAGTAATAGAGGCTCAATAGCTATACCACAGCAACAGGAGATCTAAAGAATGTGAATACCACAATCTCTCTGCTTCATAATTAAAAATATTGACATCTACACCCAGAATTGTTTGGCCAAAGCCCATTCAGAAGTATGAAGATACCATTCACAGGAACTGATAGCCAAAAACGCAAAAAAACCAAAAGTGTGCTAAATGCAAGATAGGAACTTCCCTCTTTTTAAAACTAGCCTGAACCTCCCCACACTCTCAGCACACTGCTTTTGAGCACAGAAGTCACTTCTTGATACTTGGTCTAATCTGCAAGCAATTTGAAATCTGCTTTAATACATACATATGTATATATGTACATATTCTGCAGAAGTTCCCGTGTAGGGTCATCTTGACAGCAGCGAGAACGCAGCCCATCCTCAGCTTTCCTTTGTCTCAGGGGATTTGTGCATTGCAATTTTCCTGGTTAAAATGAGTCAGACGCTGGGTGAGGACTCTGTAGGTATGTCCAGGGCTGGCCTAGACTTGCTGCCTCAGAGGGGCAGAGATAGGGAGCAAGAAGAGCGTGGAGCTCATGAGTGCCCTGACACTCCCTCATTGCCTTTCTTCCTACTCTTATGCCCTGATGGAGGTCCCAGATCTCTTCAGTGATCCCTGAGAGTTGCTTTACATAGGAATCCCCTTCTGGCTTGTTGGGATTAATCAGGAGTGTTGTCAGTGAATCTGGTGTGGTGGCTTCCACGGGGATGCAGGCCACTTGCCCTGGTGTCTGTGAGGGCACCTTACTCCACTTGAGCAAGTCAGACCATCTTTCCTCTCCACCGGCGTGTGCCTGCTCGAGAGCTTGAGGGCCACAGACAGCAGGAAAAGGAGTCTCTCCTCCCGCCTTTGTTCAGTGTGTCTTCAGTGACCTTTTGCTAGGGAAGTAAAATAACGATGTTGAAAGGTTTCTAACTGAGCCAACCTCTCACTCCCCTGCAGTTAAAACCACTTCACAACTCAGATGCTTCTCCCAGCAGTTCACAAATGAGGATTGTTTTCTAGAAGAAAGGTTGTGTCTACAAGGATTTTGTTGTAAATCATCTTTTTCATTACATTCTAATAAGCATGAGTAAATCTCAGGCAGAAATGTTCTTAGAAATTTTAAAGAACTCTGTAGACTATTACTGGGCTCTTCAGGGTTGGGTCTGGGGTTTTTAAGAGATGCTCTCTTTGTTTCATCTCCTCATTCCCAGCCAAAAACTGTATCAGGCAGAAGATTTAAAGTATTTTCTTCTGAAGTTGGTGAGTTGCTAGTGAACATATAAGCCAACTCTTTCTTAAATACATAAATCCATCTAAGTGGTCTAGACATTTCCCCAGCTCTTTCTATTATTTTATTTACTTCTTGCTCACAAACTTTGCATTTAGTGTTGGGTAGGTTTCATTTGGCACAGCTCTTTTAACAGATGGTTTTCAGTAAGCTGTGAGCATGGGACTTGCACGATCACACCATGGTTAAACGCTGGGCTATCATTTAGGAGGGCAGGGAATGAGGTTTCTCTGCTACACAATTCGTCTTTGGTCTGGTTAAATCATTTACAGCCTGTCTACACTTCCAATGTCATGTGGACTAAGACAGGCTGAGGATTTAGCGTACAGTAGTGTTCCTGAAGGACCTCATAGTGACCATCCTGGTGGCAGACCAAGAGGCTGTGTCCAGCGCAAGCTAAGCAGGTGGATGGAAAGCCCTCTGGCTGCTGAAGAAGAGACATGTGCAACATGAATCAGGAACACCTCTAAGTTCTTCTGCTTCTGCAGTTCCCTTCCCCAATAAACAGGATAATAACGAGCCCTTTTCCTCCCATTCTTTGTGTGTCTTGTCCACATACCCTGCAGATTCTTCTGGGGTGGAGACTGGCCTTGCAAGGGGGCTTTGAACTCCGAAGTTGATCCCTACAGCCAAAGGAGTGGGGGGGTGTTTTGATCCTGGTTTCAGTTTTTTTAAGGAGAGGCTACACATTATGTACTGCTAGCTGCCATACAATCTCCTCAGTGACAGGACAGATGCACCCATCACACGTACGGCAGTGCACGGGATTTCCAGACCTGCCTGCACCCGCCTCTGGTGCAGGACATGCTGGTGCAAGCCACTAGAGGTCTGACAAGAAGGCACTGGCTACAGAAAGGTGGCCGTAAACTCCCCGAGTTTCCCAAGCCCATCCCTTCATGCACGTCTCCAGCATTTGCAAGCCTCAGCTACAAGATTTATTTCATCCGTTGGTTTTCTGACACTATTTCTCTTGATTTGCTTTCTCCAATGAGTTAACACAGCCGTGCCAAAAGCCTCTCCTCTTTTGCAGTGGCTGAGAGCTAAGTAGCTGCAAGGCAGTTCACGAGCTCGGGTGAGTTACCAACTCAGTAGCTGCCCGGTGACCTGCAGGCTTCAGGAGATGTACACAGCGAATATATTTATATATATATATACATCTGAGATCCCGCCAGCACCAGGCAGGGGAGGTGGGCACTGCCTGTGCTGGGGTGCAGGGACAGGAAGGGCTGTGCCCGGGTCCCAGCAGGGTTTGTTTAGCTCAGACAGACTTGTTTCACGCCACCTCTGAATTCTCCGGTTTGTTTAGGCAGAGCAAAGGAGGAAATGGATGCTCCTTTGCCAAAGTAACCAAAAAAGCAGGGAAAAAAGGAAAGGAAACCCAAAATGTTGATTAATAAACCTCTTTCTGGGCTCTGCTGTAAGGCGATATCCAGTGACAGGGAACACACACACGTCTCACCACTTCCTCTATCTTGGAAGATGACAGGAAGGATGAGGACATTTTGCTTTGAGGATGAGCTAAGTTAAGCCCTTGAAATGAAACAAAGGCAATTTGTAGACCCCTGATAAAAGCCCTGCGTGTGGTATAGAAACTTTCCACTGCAGTCTAATGGCTTCATTATAATCTTATCGCCTGCTGCTGACTTATCCAAACAGCTGCCTCCTACCTACTTATCTCTGTAGAGGGGTGGGGAAAATCACAGTATATAACAAAGAGCTGCAGACCACACACGCATGCACTCGGAAAGTCCTGAGTTTGCAGGACTCTGAATTTTCAGGGGCAGAAAATATCCAACTATGAAATGCAGGATTTACCTTCAGCTTGTTCCTCCTTCTGCTTCTATCAGTTATAGCACAAATGGGTGTTTATTCTCCCCTGGCATTTTACCCAAACAAATGAATAGCTCTTCACCCAGCTGCTCATGGCAGAGTTCCCACTCTTCCAGCTCCCTAGGAGCAATTTGCTCCATGTTGAACTTTTCCCGGTGGAAACATCTTTGAAATAGTCGTCCTTTTCTTATACCACCTACAGTGGTGCTATAGCTCACCTGAATGTTGAAAGCACATCTCTGTCTCCTTTGTGCGTAGAGGGAAATTAAATAATTGCCTCCACTTGGAAGATCTCAAGTCTGGAAAATGGTGAATTATAGTGGCAGCTCCCAGACAGGCTGCTATGCTGAAAAACATGCCAGCACAGGTGCTTTGGGATGAAAGAAGCATCCCATGAGTTACCCATTCAGCCCTGCTTGGAGCAAGTTCTGATTTCTTGCATGGAGAACTTGTCCAAGATCAAAGTAAGCACAGGGGATATGGTAGGCAGGAAGCCTCTTTGCAGGTTTCCCAGAGAGATTGTTGAGTCTCTATCCTTGGAGATATTCAAAAGCCATCTGGACATGCTCCTGGACAACTCACTTTACGTGGCCCTGCTTGTGCAGGTGGGTTGGACAAGATGACCTCCAGAGGTCTCTTCCAGCCTCAGTCCTTCTGTGACTGATTCTGTGACACCACTGGCATTGTGTGGACAAGATGACCTTTTCCTTGGTGACTGAATGGCTTGATGTCTACTCCAGCAAATCCCCAGTACTACAATGGCTTGCAGATTTTTTGGTGCAGTGCATAGTCCCTTTGAGTTGGCATTGCGGCTGTGGGTCATAAGAGGGTGCTATCCTTAGTTCTAGTAGGCTGGGACCCACAGCAAGCCAGACCAGGTGCCAGCAGCAGTGATACTGTGTTGGAGGAGCTCTCTGTTAGATGCCACTACTGAGCCCACTCCGACTCCATGGCACTCTTAGCAACTTGCAACTTGCTTGGCTTGATAATATCTAGCTGAAATATCCCCTGCCTATTGCTTTTTCTTCAGCTCTTCTTGGTCCCCCACCTCCTGACATTAAGAATTCATGTTCCCTGTCCTCTTTGTGGGGCAACATTGTCTTTTTGCCATATAATACCTATAAAGGCCAGTCCTGTTATTCTGCCTTCTCCGCCTTCTTTCCAAGCCTTACTGCTGGGGTGATTCTGGCAAATGGACTTGAATCCATTGCTCCAACACACAGAGTAAAATAGTTTCTATATTTGAGACATTACATTGCAAAGCCACAAATCAGTTTCCAAACTCAGCTGTAAGTCTATAAACCCAGTGTGATTTCCCTTGGACCCTCAGGACTTACGTACACCGGGTGAAGGTTAGAAGGGGGGGCCCACAGGACTCTCTCGTTGAAGAGAAGATTTTCAAGAATGCAGATATGGTCCAGCAAGGTCCAGTGCACCCCGAGATGCTGCTCTCAGTCCTTGGGGTCCGGTCCCCCAGCAGCCTACACAAGGTGTATCCATCTGCCTGGAAGCAGAATTTGGCCCAGAGCATTATTTTTGTTGGGATAGCTGTACATAGCTAAGACATTTTCAGCTCATTATTCCCTTAAACTTCCAAATTGAATTTTGTCCAGTCAAATAAAATTCACCGCTCAGAATCTGAGTGTCGCATTATTCCGTCCTGAGCAAGGCACTTCCCTCTCCTCCCTTTTTTAGCCCTTTCCTCTAAATCATGGCAGTCTCATGGTCCATAAGGAGAACACTGGCACTTCTTGGTACTTTTCCATACAGGTTGGCTGTTTCCTTCAGCAGAGTTTGCTTTATGAAAAACAAAGACCTCCATAAATTGCTGCTGAAACTTCAGTATTTATTGTGTATCTCTGCTGTTTAAAGTGAATGAAATCCCATGCTTTTCTTTTGGTTTTGTTAATTTGGGAGCTGCTCCAGGTTCAGTTTAATCTAAAGGCAAAAGTCATCCTAAATTCAATGAGAACATTGGACTGGATAGCCATGGGGGTTCTTTGTATGCCGTATGTGTATTTTAAACATAAATTGTAAAGTATAAAAGATAAGGCACAGGTTCTACCAATTCATACTGTGAACAGTGAAAAACAAAGCTCAGAGGAGTCAGAGACTCATTTAGTCATCTGGAAACACAGATGTCAAATCTTGAGCTTTTTCTGCAAGAGACATGTCTTTTTTGTTTGTTTGTTTTCCTAAGAAGCTGGTTGTACAAGCTCAAGGATCTCAGCTTTCTCACTCCTGTGCACCGGCAAGAAAAAGGTTGCAAATATGAAACCTGAAGGTTCAAATAGAAGAGGGCAAATAAAATCTTGTTATCTGAAGATCTTTTGATTATTGGCCCTGACCCATTTGCAATAAGCAGTACTGCAAAGGCTTATTCAAAATCTGGAATCAAACTAACCCGGTATAGAAGTCTGCTGTTTTGAGAGATGCAGCAGGAGAGTTCGAGTTCGACCCCCTTCAGATAGACAAGCAATGACAAACCTTCCAAGGAAGCCCTTTCTGGCTTCATTTGAGGGCAAATATTCAAGGCAGGGGTACAGAGGATTTTTGAGCTGTCTGAAAACTAAGATGTTTTTTGAAATCTTGTGCAAACATTGCATTAAGGTGGTTTTAAGAAACTTCCATGTCTGTAAACTGAATTTTTGAAAAAAACACAGGAATATTTAAACAGAACAGCAGAATTTAATAGGTTTAAAACTAAGAGATTTGAAACCACTCTGAAAATCTGTGAAACCTGATGGGAAAGGAGGATCTTCCCAGCAGGTGTTTCAGTCGTGCTGGACAATTCTGCAAACAGAAGTAACTCCTGAGAGTGCCGTGGAAGAGGTGGTTTTCAAAAATAAGCATTTTTCACTAACTGCAGAAGGACTATTTTATGAAGTCAGCCTTGCTCTATTTAAATGCTCTCATGCCAACACCTTTTTTCTTAACCAAACCCAGTGCTTTCCTGGTCACTGCCTTTTTAGTGAAGCTCTACAAAAGGTTTGCAATAAACACAAATCCTTCTGAAGCCTGCCTTGTTTCAGATTTCGTTATGAGCTCGAAACTCAACCCAGGTTCATCCAAAAGTTCAATAAAGGTTCGTGAACTTTCCTAGCCCAACTGGATTGATTTATGATTTTGTGTCACAACTACACAAATCACGTGGCTTCAGCACACAGCAAAACTCAGCGAGGCTGAGCACCGAGCCAAGCAAATCAGAACCATGGCCTCTCCCCTTCCACCCTCTCCTCTTCCCATAAAGGGCGGATGCTGACTGTATATCCCCAGTGGCTTTCTGGGCCATCATCTAATAAAAGAATCGATCTTTAGAAAGCTTTAAGGCATCTAGTCTTGCTGACCTGTCAGGAAAATGGTCCAATCTCACAGGGACTCATCCAAAATTAAAAAAAGAACAAAGCAAGAAAACAGATGCTCGACGTTAAGTATCTTAATTTTTATGTTGTTGACCAAATAGCTGGGCTGATCTCCACACGCGGCTCAGCATACAACAGCTCCTGGTTTTAATCAGAGCTGTTGTTTAGATGACCAAGTACAAAGAGGAGGAAACCTCATCCTGGTGCTCTTTGGAAAATCCTGTCCCGGCCGGCTGTGAGCAGATGGGACAACTCCAGGCTGCAGGCAGCCAGTGGCCCTGGCACACGCAGGGACGCATGGAGAACTCAGGAATTTATAGAGGTGCAAGGTCAGTTTGGTTCCTTCCCCACCTCCCACCTTCCTGCCTCCCTGCCCTGGGTACCGAAGGGCCTGATCCAGCCCAAACTTGTCAAAGGCCATGCTTGCATGGACAGCAGGTGTGTTCCCTTATGCCACCCTGCGACTTGCTCAGCATCTCAGGAGTACCCCAGCTGCATTCGGCAGCACTGCCGTGACAATGCTGTCACCTGTGGTTTTGGCTTTCTTCATCTGCAAATCGGGCATGGAAATGCTCTTCCACTCAACTGCTTGGGTTCTGGTAGCCACACCGCATTGTTAGGATGCAGTGACAGTCCATCATCCTGTTACAGGACACCAAGTGACATGAGACGATGACACAAGGCTGTGGTCCCAGGCAGCACCCAGATGCACCAGCCCTGAGGCTGTTTGTGCAGCTCTGGATGGAGAGGCAGCAATGGGTGACCCCTGCAGCAGTGGGGCCTGAACACAAACACTTTGGGCTTCCTCTTCATGGGCAGCTTGCATCCCTCTCCCAGAGTGGCTGGGATAATACTGCCCTGGCAGTGGGGGGGTCCATGCCCATTGCAGTCGCTTGTCACATTGCTGCCAGCTGCTGCAAGCCTGTGTCAGGTGGGTGACAGCCAAGACAAAGATGCTCGGGGAGCTCTTTACATCTCAGCTGGCACTGCTGTTGAGCTGCCTCCAGCTCTGCAACTGCCCCGAGAGCCTCAAAACCAGCTCTGCTGGGCTTTCCAGTTGAGAGTTTGGATTGTTTTGTTGTCTTCTCTGGGGGAAAAAAATAAAAAAATAAAATATATATATATATATAAATTCAGAAGAAGATGTTGACTTGAACCATGCTGAGGTCACGGTGTGATAAAAGCATTTTGTGCAGGGCTCTGTTTATCTGCAAAGCTAAGGTTTTTATGCGAGTCCTTAGGGAATGAAAGGAGAGAGGATTTCCAGCACTGATGCACCAGTAAATGCAGCTTGTGCATGCAAAATGCCTGAAGTGTGCAAGAAGTCAATGTGCCTGGTGAGTACCAGGGCACCCTCCCAAGCATCTGCTTTGTCCTCATCGAGAGCTTGTCACTCTCACCTGCCAGAGCAGAGGTGGGTGGTGGGCGAGGGCCGGTGGGAAGGCTGCGCGGAGGCATTGAACCAGAGAAACCAGTTTCCCATGTTGGGAGTTGAGAGCAGAAAGCCCACTGGAGGCTGGTGCTGCAGCAGCAGATATTACAAAGATGATGGATAAGCCACAGTGCCCGATGAAACCAGCAGTAAAATGACTATTGAGCTCAGGGTCCTGCAGCTGCAGCCTAGGCAGAGCTTTCAGGCTCCTCCGGAGATGTGCAAACTTGCATGTCAAGAGTTTGCCAGTTTCTGCAGTGTCTCTGCACTCCCAGGAGGAATCACTGTGTATTTTGGTGGCTGCTGCCTGGTCATGCCTGAGGACGGAGCAGGTCCTTCTGGCTCACTGGTGCTTCTGGTCAGCAGATGAGGAGGAGGAGGCAGATGAGGGCTCTGGTCCCCATTTCAGCTCAGTGAGTGACCAGAGGCCTTCAGCCCCCTGGAGTCCTGGGCCAAAACTTTTCCCTCGACCGAGAGCTTTGAATCCCCTCTCCCACATTGAATCCCCTCTCCCACATTAGCTTAATGAGTAGAATGGAATTTTTTAAGTATGTCCCTAGCTCACTTCTGCTTTATCCTCTAGGTTTCCTCTCCTCTGATGGTACCACAATACAGCATCTGCTGTGCTGCCAAATGTGGAGAGTGGGCTCCAGCGTGCACAAACAGAGAGTGCGGTGTCTTTGGCAGCTGACGGAGCAGCCGTCTCAGGTTTCCTTTCATTTTAATGGTTCACATACCTCTCTCCACGTCTGTGTCTGATTTTCAGGGCATGACCTTGATTTTACATCAAACATTCCCTATGTCTCTCCTCATCCCACTGCTGCCTGGATAGATTACGGATGCTAGAGCTGATCTTTCTATTAAAATGTTTGGGTTTTACTATTTTTCTAACCTGAAGCCCATCTCAAATGCAAAGCCTTGTTCATCCTTTCCTCAAGGGCTCCTGCACTTTGATTCCTCCTCCACCCTGCCATTGACGGACAGCTGCAAAGTGCAGTACATCTGCAGAGGCCGATGCTGGAGGCAGACGCTATCCTCCGTATGCTTAGCAGTACCCCAGGTAGCTCCTGTGACCCTCCTCTTGTTCATAAATCAGCTCATAAACACCTAACATCTGGAGCACTTCCTATGTCCTTGGCAGCCATCGCAAAATTAATACTGCTGTTAAAGAAGTCCCACTGACATCCCTGTTCCTTGGCACATGAGTGCTGCTTACGGACAGGAATCAGGAACTGCCGGGCCACCAGTTTTGCAACTGGACATTTGGTGCTTGATGAGGATGAAGATCAGATAATTGGGACAGAGATCGTAAATGTGATTCATTATGCTCCTAACATAGTTTTCAGACTGATCCTCATTCTAGAAGGCCAGATCCTTTCAGAATACACCTAGCACTCCAGCATCCTTCAGGAGTCAGTAAGGATGTGTTACTTTTCCCCTTATCCAGCTTGGAAAATGACCGTCCCGGGAATTACCCAGAGGAATATTTGAAAGCAATGCTGCCTGAGAGCTCTGTGTCAGCTCCTAACCCCGGGCCACTTTCCCCCTCATTATTTCTCATTTGGGGCTTTACAAAAGCATATCTCTGCTTCTGCTTAGGGTGTTACCAGGCCCTGTAGCAGAGAAGGTTGTGCCCAGATGCCCACTCAACAGCATCTCTTTCTTCTGTGCAGTGCCTTGGGCTGCCCTTTGCCTCCACACAGCAGTGGTGTGTGCATGTGAGTTGTGAAATACCCCAAGATCCTCTCAGGTGAAAGGTTCTCAGTGCTACCACTCTATGGGAAACTTTCATCTGGTTCATTTACCCACTCAGTACCTCTAGCACGAGAGCTCTAAGTAGTGAAAAGAAGCCACAATTCAAGTCCCTGGATGGGAACAGCTCTTGCAGAGTAAGTTTGGACTGTCCTTGCATTGTAATGACAGCTGACCCAAAGATCCAAGGTTTAGAGGAAATTTTGTCCCTAGGGTCAAATTTCACAGCTGTTCCCCCGGTAGCACAGGGAGCCTGTAGGGTCTCTAAACAAGAAGCAGCTTGGTTTTGAGCTCTGCTGAAAGAGGTGGCATATGTTACGAAAGGTGAAACCTTCCAGACGATGCACAGCGTGGTTAGAAGTCAAGCCGAAAATTTGTCGAGAAGACATGTTCGCAAAGCAGCAACAAGAAAATGAAGAGAGAAACTGTCAAAGCCAAGAAAAGCGATGTAGCTCCATTTCCACTTGATAACTACATGCAAAGCCGTGCAGCTAGATGCACAGGTGGGGATGACAGCAGGCACCATGTGTGCACAGGCAAGAGTGGGATGAGCCCCCGCACGCTGCCACCACCGCAGCATAACCCCACCGCCTCCCTCCCCGTGCTGCCTGCGCAAGCCCTGCACAGAGATGTCTCCAGCACCAAAGCCCCACCATGAACTCCCCGTGCTCTAACCCGCAGGGTGACCTCAATGAAGTTCAACCTGATGCAGGCAAGATGTTTTGGGAAGATTCCCCTCCCTGCCCCTCAGGGTTCTCGCCTGCTGTCACAGGCCCTTACTAATTGGATACATCTGACCTACCAGTGTCTTTGAAAGTCCTCCAAGGATCTGTTTCAAGAAACACATTTGGTTTCACACTGAATTTACAGAGTGAAAGTTTTACCAGCTGGAGTGGTCTGAACCAAAGCTGGTCTTTGCACAAGGAACAAATCACATATTGG
Organism: Syrrhaptes paradoxus; assembly: GCA_013400615.1. Lineage (NCBI taxonomy): Eukaryota > Metazoa > Chordata > Aves > Pterocliformes > Pteroclidae > Syrrhaptes > Syrrhaptes paradoxus. The sequence continues at coordinate 51,013 of VZTO01013132.1, read as the reverse complement.
ATCCAGACCCCTCCTGGTTTCAGCTTTCCTCTCTGCTTACTCTGCTCATTACCTTTCAGGGAGGAGAGAGTGGAAATTATGAAGGTCTAAACCACACTGTCTGGGGAGGAAGCTTATTAAAAGATCAACAAGCAACGATTCTGTTTTCTTGCCCCAAAGTCCTTGATGTGTCTTGGATGGCTTTTCAATATGTTTCAAGCTGAAAGTAAATCACGATTAAATGAGACTCTCCAAGTGTGAATGGCAAGGTGGCACCCAAAGAAGAACAAAACAAACATGAATCCTGCCCATTTCAGACTCTTCTAAAGCCCCCTGATGGCAGAAGGCTTTGTTCAGGGAAGACATCCTCCTCCATGGACCCCAAACACTTCCAAGTGGATGCAAAGCAGCAGCATGTCACTGCTGTGATCTGCCCAAGGAGACTTAGTAACACAGCTGGCAAAAAATCTTTGTCTCCTGAACCCAAGGATAATCCCTGATCTCTCCAAACAGGCTCCACCACCTGTCTGTAGGCAGTGTTGTTGTGTGGGGATGTATATTTTCCATTTCAATTAACTTGGACTTAGAAAAAGCATGAAGAGCAGTGTCTCTTGTGCCTAAGCCCCCATCAGGGTGACATGAATGGCCTAGGTAAGAAAACTCTGACTTTCATTTGTGCGACTGAGCAACGTCCTGAATAATTTGTATTTGGCAAATTTCATATCTGAATGATGTATCTAAAAGGCAATGCTGATTACAGATATTCAGACACCAGGAAATATTCCGATAATTGTCACACTGATAAATAAAGTCAATGAGTCCCTGCATGGGCCATAAATATATACATTAAGAAGTGAAAAATGAGTCCTAAGAGCAATATTAGCTCATTTCTAGATAGAGCTGGTGACGCAGCTAATGATAATGCAGAAGAGTTGGATGAATATTTTTGGTTTGTACTTGAAAAGAAAAAGATGATACGTTGAGATGACATAAGGACGATGAAGTGCTCTCCAGCATCACTGAGAAGAATGACAGACAACAGCTGCTAGGGATAAACAATTTAAAATTGCAAAGCCCAGATAACTTATACCCTGAAGTCCTTAAAGAGCTGTCTGGGAGATGTTCGGCCTGTTGGCATTCATTTTTAATAACCCTGGGGCTGCGAGCAACGTTCCAGTGGACTGGAGAAGATCTAAGTGTGTGTCAGTGTTTAAAAAAAGGCAGGGTGGAAATATCTGCCATCAATCCCAGAGCAGACAACAGAGAAGATGACACGGGAGTCGAGTGCGACAAAAATAAAAGAGAGAGAGAGTGTTATTGGCAGTTGACAGAGTTTCATGGAAAACGGGCCTCGTTTAACGTTCTCGTGAGTTTCTAAATGTGACTGATAACAGTAGCTGCCTGGAGGTGATGCCTGGGTGAGGCATCACTAGGCACCACGCAGCACTTTTGGGAGAGAATTAACGTTCTGCAACATTTCCAGTCAACGTGTGACACAGTTGAGGGGCCAGCTGGCTGACAGGCACTAATGGAGATGACACACATGGGAGAGCTTCTGGTGTGGCTCCACGGGGACCTCTTCCAGACCTGGCACTTCACAGCATCTTCCTCCAGTGATTTGGAAGAAGTGACTATTGCTACTGACAGAATTTTCAGGCAGGGTGCCAAGCGCCAGGCAGTAATGATGAGGAAGCTGAAGCCGTTCAGACAAAATGCTGTTCGATACAATTAAGAAAACAAGTTGTTCAAGTAGGAAGGAAGACAGATGTGCCTACTGGAACCTCAATTTTGCCTTCCTCATGGAAAAGCAGCACAGTGTGAACCTATGAGACAATGATACCAGAAAAGGACTAAACAGGCCCTTGGTGAGAGTGCTGAAGGGACAGACGTGGTTGTGTCACGACAACCAGCAAGCTGATGAACCCCTGTAGCAAACTGCAGGGAAATGTCACTCTCCATCCTGTAAAGAGCCTCCCTGAAAGCTTTATCAGTACCGAGGTGAAAGGGAAGGAGCCGTTGTGCCTGCTGAACTTGCATGCCCACCAGCATTTCTCAAGGAGGAATCGCAGGGGGTAAACTTAGTCAATCCCACCGGACCACTGCAGCACAGCCACAGCCCTCGGGACTGCCTCGCTCCTCCACGATCCCTCCAAAAACCGGGCTGTGAGCTTTGGGTAGGCTGTCCACTCCTCAGGTGCACAATCAACAAGTGTGATCTTTCTACATTTCTACCAGCCAGGGCAGCTCATGTAGCTTGAAGGGAAATGAACTGGGGGAGCAAGAAGGCGATGTTGCTGTTGTTACCAGAGTTTTGGGTTCAGGCTCCAACATTCTTATTGTCTGCCACAACCATCCTATGGCACAACTGGGGGCTACTCCTGGGTACATAGCCACTCTCCAAATTTTGTCCAGCTTGTAGGGAAGGAATGAGGGAGCAGGAACAACATATGAGGCCAGACCACATTGCACTGGGGAAAAATTGTTGCTACCGTTAAAGAAACCCCATCCAAATGTTGCTCAGTCATACCTAACTGGATTCTCCATATATGTTTTTCCCCACAAAGCCAGCTAAAACAAGAAATGATCTGCATCTCATTTATGGCTCATGAAAGTCCTTGCAGTGCACATCTCACAAGTGTGGAAGTGGGGAGCACAGCAGCCCCTTTCCTGCTGAAAGCAGCAGTGGGGTCCTGCACTGCTCCCTGGATGGTGCAGGCAGTGCCAGCAGCACTTACAGACTCTGCCCCACCCTGCACCCACCGACATGGAGCACGCTTTGCAATGTGCTTTGCACCACAAACAGGAGGGTAGGACGGGTTTTGCCCTTGCAGCTGAAAAGAGACCGCATTGCTCATCTGCTAGGGCTATTTTTGGTTACCATGTGGTGTTGTTAAGCCTCTTCATCCCAACAATCCCCAAGCAGAGAGGTGCTGCTGGTAGCCACGGGCTGCATCATCCACAAGCAGAGGTTAACATTTGCTTTCATTTAAAAACAAACAAACAAAAAGCTTCAGATTTGATAAGCTGGAGTGGTAAGGGCACCAGGGGCTGACCTGCCAGATGGCAGCTCTGTGCAGGAGCGAGGACGCTTGCTCACCAGGGCTGGGAGCCAGGTTTTCACCAGGGCTCGCACTCCATGCACTCACAGCCAAGCTGCGCATCATCCCAGTCTAACGGCACGCACAGAAATCACACAGCACTGGCAAGGCTGGAAGCCCCGGCATCTGGAGGAGCTTGGACGGAGGCATCGCTGCCTGGTCCAAGTCCCACTTGCAGATGATGAAGTATCTGGGAGGAAAGCAGGCAGGATTCACAGCGTCAGGCAGTAGGTGATTAATAGGTCATTACCAAAAAGTTGTGATGCCACAGACTGCAAGCTAGAAGGGAGGGATGGACCTTGCCCGGTGCAGGTCAAATATTCTGCTTTTGGGAAATTCACACATGGTTACTTTAGAATATCCCCCTCTGCAGTGCTGGTAACACAGATGTACCACTGCACAGGGGGCCAAGAGGAGTAAAAGAGCCATGGCCAAAAAGGCTCCCGGTCCATCAGGGAGAAAAGGCTGAGATAAAACTCCCTACTCAGTTTTGCCTAAGCCAAAAGGTCTGTAAATCACCAGTCCATTCTTCCTCCCAGAAGAGCTGTTTCATCAGTGACAGCAGAGGCTGATGTCTGTTTCCTTGCCCCTTACACTGATCTGATTTTGCTACATCATAGAGAAGCTATGAACCCACCTGCAGTTAGAATGTATCACAGCAAATAACCTAGTGAGAGCTCTTTGGCTACTTAGCTTAGATAATAGAAAGCTCTTTTTTAAATTTCAGAAGAATATTCCCTTTCATTCCATTTAGGAATATATCATGTTAGTGTTCCTGGGAGCGATGGGAGGATTCCAGCGGGTGCATTACTGAAATACTGTCATGTTTATCAATATTTCCAAATTGGCCCAAACCCCGTGAATGTCATTACACAGGCAAACAATAAACAGTCACACATTTAGCAAATTCGACATCCATCACAAAGGACTGGTTATTGTGCTGCAGGATTAGCTACACACTCTGCGTTTTGCTGCATTCACAGCCCAGCAATATCAACCCCCTGCAAAAGCCCCAGAGACTCCCCAGGCTCTGCTCTGTTACCCTGCCTGGCAGATAAATGGGTGCAGGGGAAATCGGCGTAAAGCCCTGTGCAAACGTGAAAGGAGTGGGAGAAATGAACTGCTTGTCATGCCCTGAAATAGCCAAGTAATCAGTGCATCCCACCTTTCCCTGGTGTCCCACTGTGCTCGTTTAGATTCAGAGGGACAGTAGCATGGTGCCACTGGCTGTAGGCACACTGGCTTGCGGATGGGTGGCTCTGAGCAAGCACCTGCTTCCCCCGGGATCAGATCCAGCCAGCACTCGCCACTGCTGCCATGAAGACAGAAAAGCCCCTTCATGACACCAGCTGATGTAACCTGCAGGAGAAGGGAACATTCAAGCACAGGCCTCTGTGTCAACCTATTAAAAAACCTGCTCAGAGCAAAGCCTGTAATTTTAGCACACCACCCCCACTTTCTTACAATCCCTGAGCTGAAGCCAGCAAAAAAGAAAAAGGGGAGGAATTGCTGCCCTCAGTTTCCAGAAGGGCTTTTTCTTCCTCCCCCCCCCCCCCCAAAAAAAAAAAAAGGCCACAAGGACTCTGCCTCTGCTTGTACACTGGAATATCACAGAGTATTCCTGACCCACTGGCTGCACCAGTTGAAACTCAGGACAAGCAGATCAAAGATTCTTCTACCAATGGGAAAATAGGTGTTTGGGCAGCAAGTCTTATTTGGAATCAAGCAAATTAACCAGATCATTGGAAACACCTCTTTGGAGTGGCTTTCTGCCAAATATGGCATTATTACCATTTAGCATGTCTGGCAAAGGCCAGCAACTTCATTCAGCTTTTTTTTCAGTGGGCATATCCCTTCACATTGCCTAGTGAGATCTGCAGAAACCAGCTTAAGAGTCTTAAAAAGCAACACATTCCTCATGCAACTTAACTAGGAGTTTGTTAGATTTTCATCAATCTAGTAAGTATTGCACCCTGACTTCCCTGCTTTTGGGAAGGTAGGAAATAATTTGCAGGCTGTGTAGGTAGGGAGGTAAGGCACAGCTGGAGTCATGCACAGGGGAGATGGGTGGACTTGGCACAACACAAATCCCAAACCCAACCTCCAGATGCTGAAGCTCTGGAGCTGTGGAGCTGTACCACCCTCTCATCTCTGATTAAGCAAATATATCCACGGAGCTCTTCAGGAGATGCCCTTAGACCAGCTTTAAGGGGCATTTGAGGGAGGCACAGGACATCGGGTATTATTTCAAAGCTTTCTGCTATTTCCCTGTATGATCTGTGGCAAGTCATTTGCTACTTTCCTTGCTCTTGTCAAGCACTGTGTGGCAAAGAGAGCATTTGGTGCTCCCCTCTGGAGGTTGCGAGCCTTAATTCAATAGAGGCTGTCATCTGCAATTTCGCTTTCCTGGGGCAAATAGCATCTACCTGCACAGGAAAGGGTGGAAGGGACAAGCCCGGTTAGCAAAGTGCTTTGCGATAGTGTTTCCAAAGTGCTTTGCTATGGTCTGGGCTCTGCAAGTGAACATTAGCCGCTAATCTCTGTTTGTGCTCATGCAGTCCTCTTGAAGGGAAAAAATTTACATGAAAATCAGATGGTTGCTCTCGCCTTGTTTGCTCATTTGGTGACTTGTTTTCCGGAGAAGGATGCTTAGCCGGTCCATCAAGGCTCTTTGTTAAACAGGGCTTTTTACAATGTTTTCATCCCCTGCCTTTGTCTAAAGGAGGATATTGATTACACAGAGCTCAGCGCCAATTAAAACGAAAAGATCTGAGTTAGCACAAGTAACCAGGCTGGGATAAGATCCTGATTCTCTCTCCTGCTCCTTTCCCCAGCGACCCTTAGAGCCCCGTCCCTGGGGAGCAGGCAGTTGTTTAGGAAGCTGATGGTCAGGGGTGACAGAATCAGTCCCAACTCTGTCACCGGTGGCTGGCACTCAGCTTGAGGGGACATTTGTCGTTCACACGACTGACTGACCCTTGCACAGCTGACTCTTGCAGTTCATTTTTGGAGGAAGAAAGGTGAAAAGACACCCATATTTTCAGACATGTCCCATGCAAAGCCTTTGTAAGTGCATTTTCGAGCACATGAGTGGCTTTCTGCTGATGTCAGTGTCCCCAGCATAAGCCTGTGCACCCATCCTCAGCCGCAGGAACTGGTTATATTACAGTAGCTTCCTCCAGGATCAGGTTTCCCCCATGCAGACACACAGAGAACTGTCTCTGACTTAAGGTCAGCCAACCTAAAGAACTTTAAAATTTGTCTCCCCTTTATAGATGATGACCACAGTCACATACAACATTGGCAGCTGAGCCAAGAACAGAACGGAGATCTTCAAAAGCTTTAGGCTGGTCATGCTTTTCCTCTCCACCTGCCTTCTTTGATTGCTTTCCTCCCACCCTAGCGCTGCCATCCAACTCCGAAGGGCAGCGGTCTCACCCACAGTTTGTACAGGGGCTGTTGTCACTAAACACCAGAGGACCTTGATTTCCCTTGGTTTACTGGGTTCAGCTGCTGTTACAACAACAAAAAACAAGACCAGTTCCTTTTTTGTTTAAATTTTGCTTTGTTTGTTTTGTTGTTTTGGGTTTTTTTTTAATCGCAACAGATTTTGTATACCAAGTTCTAGCGAAGAGCAAATGCTTACAGCATTTGTAAAACCAGCCTGTTTTCAAAACAGCCTTTGCCATGGAAGCAGCCCTAAAGCTGTACCTAAAGCAGTCTGAAGGTCAATGCTGCCAGAAGTGCAGGAACACCATCGCCTTCCCTGCTTGTCCAGTGATGCTCCGATACTCTGCCTGGCTGAGCAGCCTGTTGTACCCCACTGCTGGGTTTTACACCAACTTCAAATCCCTGTAACAGAATCATGGTTTATTTGCCACCTTTTTTTTTCTCCTTAAGAAAGTAAATTAAATTGAAAACTGCTTGTAAGAGGTTCAGTTCCAAGGGCAAGGAAGGTGAGGTAATAAAGATTTCTGTAAAAGTTGATATCCATCACATTCTGAAAGTTGTGGTGTGTATGGTAGCCGTAGCCTTTGCTCGGGTAGAGTTAAGGCAGAGCACTCATTCATCACTCAGTGAGAGCAATTTCATGCTGCGAAATATCCAGGGGAGTGGTGAATCAGCCAGAACACGAGAGTGTCACTCAGCCAGCAAAGAAGGAAAAAAAGGGGCAGACGTGAACAATGGGGGAGGTTTTGAATGTCACAAGTTTGGGATCATAGAACCACAGAATCATAGAATCATTAAGGTTGGAAAAGACCTCAAGGATCATCAAGTCCAACCGTCAGCCCAACACCACCTAACCTACTAACCCATGTCCCTAAGCACTATATCCACATGTTTCTTGAACACCTCCAGTTTTAGTTCTAATCTAGTTCAAAATCAAGATACAACTTTGACCCTTTATATGTTTTGTATTTTAATCATTGCAAAGCCTTTTTTTTTCAAAGTTGCTTTGCATATTTATGGTGAAAGACTTTTGTGATGCTCATCCCATGAACAGATTAAATTGCTCTTTTCCTGAAGTGAGCTGATGTCAGGGCACTGCAAGTAACTCTTCAGTTGTTTTTGTCTGGGGAGCTTTCATTAACTTACAGTAAGAATTCTAACGATGCTTCCTGTTAATATAAATTGCATGCATTGTCTAGGCGTCTATAGAATAATTGTAAGATTCTAACGACCAGTGTCTTTCAGGAAAGACCAGGAATAAAATCACTTCACTCACATTTTCAGATTGGCAATGTTATGTCTGAGCTTGACCTCACGGGTCCCTTCAGAGCCAAGAAAGAGGAGGAGAAACCGGTAAAGTGCAGTTCACTGGCCTAATCTTAGAGAAGTGTCCTGGTTTGAGGTGACCTGTGCACAGAAATACCGGTTTCCCTCCACTGACTGTAGCTCAATGTGTATATAAAGGTCAATGAATAAATCACAGCAGGGATGTATTTCTAAAGGAGGATGCCAGCTACCAAGTCACGTCAGCTCTGTGCTGGTGTTGCTTGGTGGCATCCTGTGGCCCATATTAAAAGCAGCAGTGCCCTACCCTTCCTTTAAAATATGGGAAAACAATGTACATTTTCAAATTTATGGTTACTATATTTTTTTTAAATTAATTTTGGGAGTGTTCATAATTGCTCCGCATGTCTCCCACAAACTGATAAGCCACTGCTTTCTCCTGAGTCAAGCTTGCCAGCGTGTTTGCGTCAGTCAGGTACAAACCTGCACTGGCTCAAGCTTCTTGTGTGATCAGGAGGCAGAAATACAGCCCCCTGTCTCGTGTCAGCAGTCACTAGCAAATAACACAACCTATCACTTAATAAGGAGATGGCAGACATCTGGTGCGTACCCCAGGAACACAGGTATGTAAAGTGGCAGAGGGAAACAGCTGGAAACAGCATTCAGTGCTGCGTAAGAAGAAAGAGACAACATTTATTTAAAATAATCTGCAAGAGGAAAAGAGACAACATTCAGTGAATGAAGTGCTCCTTGCAAGCTGTCATACCCAGATCTATATTTGAAATCAGAAAGCAGATCAGAAGAAATAAGTCAGCTCACATTATTAAGAGTTGCATCCACAGGATGGAAAACTACAGCTGAGTTAAAACTGCTTTCAAACCCCAGTCTCCACAGTCCCATTGCAGTATGATGGGCGGCAGGACACTGAACAAAGCGAAGGCAAGGCGGGCATCAGAACAAGCTCCTGTGGGATGGAGGCAGCTGGGGCAGCAGCTGAGCAGCACATCAGGCTGAAGGCAAGTCATCGTGCTGCTGCCACGTGGGCAAATCCGCTTGTCCTTGAGTCGCTGGTGGCTGACTAAAGACACCCGGGTAGTGTCCAGAAGAGAAAGGCAGCCTGGCTGCTGCCATCCATGCCACAAGTGCAGCAGAGGTGTGGGGTCTCTTGGGAGGTGGGATAGCACCCCATGGGGCATGCGGGTTGTGGTGCCCTGCAGGGCAAGACACAAGGGGAGAGAGGCCAAAAAACAAGAACCATCAGGCTTGTGTCAGGACACCCATCTCTGCCCATCCGTTCTCAATCATGGCCACGCCAGGGAAGGTAACTGCTCTCTCCTGGGTGAATCAGCCCTGCGAGAGGGTGCTGCAAGCAGGAGGACATTTGCTGCTGAGCATAAGGGGTTGCAGTCAACGCTGCCACTTTTCGTCACATGCCTACCCCTGCACCCAGCACAGCTGTCCCCAGCACTGTCGAGAGCCTGCCCTGGGCTGCTGAGGACACACAGGGAGCAGCCCCACAGCACCCCACCGCACTCCCCTCAGCTTGCCCTTGTGTCCCCCCTCCCACACAGCATCTCTGCACTGAGGTCCACACCCAGCTCCCACCAAAGGCAGCAGGAGTTTTTGTCCCTGTCTAGAGCAGGTTTGAGCTCAGGTCCTGAGCAACCTGTGTTATTGCAAGTGCTCCATGGATTTATTTATGCCTGTGGCATAAATAGTTCCTCCTCTCTGCGGGACACGTAGCACCTCTGGAATTCAAGAGGAGGTGCAGGCACAGGCACAGGCGTTCTCCAGTGTAGCTGGATGCTTGCATGCAGGTACCTGCGAGCACAGCCACCCCGGCACAGCTCCGCTGAGGACAGCATCCCCCCATCAGCAGGCTCTGCCATTGCCCACACCTTTCAGCTGCCAGCCTGCAAACCGCTGCAAACCACCCCAGGTGTCCTGTCCCTATAGCAACACTTAGGGCAAAAAGAGGGGATCTGGTTAGAAAGCTAAAGCAATGGCATAGACAGTCATTTTGCAAATCCCACATGATATCAACATATTAGAGAGTAAGCTTTTCATTCCACCTGGGGTAGAGAGTTCTGTAAGAGGGCTGTCGTGGGAGAAGCGGGAAGTCACTTTGCCCAAATAGCAGTCCACTTAATTTGTGTGTCTGTGCCTTCACTCTTGTATTTCATGCACCCAGCCCCTATGCCCACTGACTCCATGGGAAACAGAGCATCAAAAACAGAGCAGCGAGAGGAAAAATAGACACCAAAAACACAAGTGGCCCAAGAGGAGAATGGAGGATCGGGATACACCGTTGCTCTTGAAAGAAATAAATACCCTTTAAACACAGGGATGACAGGAAGGATGTGTTGTCTGAGTGGAAATCAGCCAGCTTGGAGACACCTGCCCTGATGCGGACCGGCTAGTGTAACGTCCTGCCCCTTGGCTGCCCCACAGCTCCAGGCTCGCAGAGCTCCTGCACTGGAAACATATACTGGCCACAGGGGCGAAAAGGCTTTACGCGCTCCAGGAGGCAAAACAAACCTACTCGGGAGCCGATGTGCTCAGAGGTTGCCCTCAGAGCAGCCTGAACTTGGCACATGGTTTCCTTGCGCTCCCCCAATATTTGATCCTGCTGAGACCCTGCTCTGGGTCAGTTCAGTGCCGAATGTGGAAGGACCACAGCCTGTGCTTTGGAGAGCTGTCTCAACACACATGAGCAGTCATACCACGGTCTGTCAGTACTTATGGTAAACCCAGGCTGCAAAACCACAGTGGTAGATTTTTAAAACAAGGCAATTTTCACCATCAGGACCAAGAGGGCTCAGCAGATTCTCAGCACAGCCCTGCTCAAGGAAAGGCAGCTTTTCCCAGGCACTTTTCCACCCAGGTTAGTCCGCTACCCGGGGAGAGGAAAGCAAAGTGGAGGTGCAGGCAGCAGGAGGAGCAGCAAGGTGCTGTGCACCATGCCAGGAGTGCTGGAGCTGAGCTGTGCAGACCTGGGACGGGTCCTGCAGCCCAGGCAAACCAGCAGAGCCCTGCCTCCAACCCACCTCGGGTCCGCCGGGAAATCTGAGCCTCTTGGCAAGCCACCTCGTACGCTTAGCTGAAAATAGCACTGTTTCTGCCAAAACATACACTCAGGGCTTGGATTCAACAATGCTGCATCAGCAGCTCGTAATCAAGTCGACACGGAGCTGATTGTTTATTGAAAAGAAAGAGGAGGGGAAAAATCGTGATTTGACCGGATTCAATATAAAACAAATAAGCCAGAGGACAGGGGCTGGGTTTTGGTTTGTTGGTTTTTTTGGGTTTTTTTTCCCACACGATAGGAAATCTTTTCGGTGGACTTGTGACAACTCAGTCCTTGACCTGCCATCTCCTCCACATGCAGCGAGGGTGGTGGGGTGGGGTATGAACCCAGGGAAGGACTGGCTCAAAGTCTGAGCAGGATGCAAGGGAGGAGCAGAGCACTTATTTGTGCAGTGCAAGGCGTGCATATGAGCTGTCAGCAGAGAAATGGGGAGAAAGAAAATATGGAGGGAGGGGAAGAGGAATGCTATAAAATGTAATATGTAAACTGCCAATCATGTCCGTGACGGTTTGTGCTTGGGATATATGGCTTTCATCTTTGCACTTTGTTTTATATGCATTTCTTCTCTCTTCAGCTCAAGCAAAGCCAATTCCCCCAGGATAGAATATATTGGCTCTCCAGCCTCCTCTGTTTACTGTCCTGGGTTCCTGGCTGAAGCCAAAGCAATTTTTTTTTTGTTTGCTTATTTTCTTTTGGTTTGATTCTTGGGATTCTGGCCTGCTGACTCCCAGACTGACGGAGATATTGCTGTCCTTTCATTCCTGTGCACATGCCAGGCCCCCCGGGGTGCAGCATGGGTCCATCCTCTGCTGGAGAGAGGCCACTGGCTCCAACTTGCTTTCCAGGACAGCTGAGCTCTTGGCCCTCCCTGGTCCTCAATGGGCTCCCGAGCACTGTGACTCTGGAAATCCTATGGCCTGGGGGACCTGAGGGTGACACAGGGAAAGGGCTGCAGGGAGACACTGTCCTCAAGCTGTCTGGTCACAGGAATGCCCTGCTGTAGATGGGACCTCGCAGCCAAGAGCAGCACCTACACTGACAAGCAGTAGAAAGAGGGATCTGGAGATCATCACGGGAGAAGGGTGGAAGAGGGGAGCTACATACATGCAGAGTATGGCCCAAACCAGGAACCAAAGCAAGCAAACTGGGCTTTGGGACCAGGGGAATTCACACCCTTCCCCACAGCAAGGGTGCTGCAGCCTGGGTCAGCTGCTTCCTCTGCCCTCCCTAGCATGGTCCTGGGTTTTCATGAGCTTTCTACAGCTGTCTGCTCCTAGCATAAACGCCAGGTTGCTCCAGGGCAGGGAGACGGAAGCCCTGAGCCTGGGCTCTGCAGGCTCTGACAAAGCCCTTGGGCTGGCTGCAGTTATCTCACTGTTGTGCCACTTCCAGCACGGAGCTCTGTGACACCGAGGTGTCCCAGGGCTTTGCACTTATCACAGGGGAATGTATTCTTCACCTTATTGACTCAGCCCCGGGGGCTCCTCGGCTGCTCCTGCTTCTCCTGCTCCAGTAATCAGCTTAATCCCACGTGCTGCCAGGGGGCTGCACCTCGAAGTGCCTCCTGCATGCGGTCACCCTTGGCAGGTTTAGCTGCAAGCCAGGATGGACACTGCCTGCCACCAGCACAATAGAGGCTGGTCCTCCCACAACTACAGTGTTGGTGCAAGCAATCTCCCAGGCCCAGAATGAGGCTGCAGAGGGGCTGTCACTATTTCTTACTCCAGAAGCACATTGAGAGGTGACTGACAGTGATCCACTGACTGGTGCAGTGGTGGCTTTCAGCTCCTGTGCTCCCCGTGTCCCAGAGCAAAGGGGATTGCTTGCACATGGCTCTGGCCAGGAAGGCTACATCGGACCCTTAAGGAAGGACTGTCTTGCATGGGAAGATCCTAAGTCACCTTTCAACCCACAGTTGTCCCCATGAGGGCAGAGGAAGGAACAGTAGCCTGCAGAGGACTTGCCTTCATCAAGGTGGGGCTGCCTTGGAGATCGCCCCAAGTCCTACCGCCATGCTGATATAAATCAAGCCAGTAGGTGTTTCTAGAGACAGGATCCAAGTGGATCAAAGATTATTCCTCTTACCACCATGGCCATTTAAATTAAGACATGTAGCAGAGGCCTAAGACAACTTACATGCTCAGTTGGTACCTACCTGAGCTGCGGCACCCAGGTCACAATCAACTGTGCTCCAAGCTCTTTGTGGCAGTGGAGTGGCACGGTCCACCATACCACCAGTGCCAAGACCTGTGGCTCAGCATCCCCTGTCTGAGGCACTAGTGGATTTTGCTCAGGTATGGATAACAGGAGCCTGAGCAGCCACCCTAGGGAACTGATGAACTGTTCACAAAATGACAATATCCAATGCAAGTTTCAGACTTTTTACTCTGAAGTTCATTCTTGTTTTTCTCAGCTTGGTTAAAAAGTTGGGAAAGCTGAAAGCAGGACGCTTCGCAAGCTCTGGGAGAAGCACAGTGTTGGTGCTGAGCTCCTGAATGTGCTTTTCGGGTTGTTTTTAATACAATCTCTCCCCATAAAATTGATGGAAAATCTCACTGAAAATTAAATTGCTCCATTTTCAACATGTAATCTTGTGGGGGGGAGAACAATCTCTTAGATGCTGATGATATTCAACACTACTTGTTCTATACAGCCACCAAAACATTGCAAAACAACCTTCCCCAAGGGTATCACCTGACACTTGAGTCTTCAAGGCCTTGGTGTCTGGATGTCAGTTCTGAAATTGGACTCCTCCATGTGGTTTGTTCTGTAATCTTCTGCCACACTCTTCCATATTCCAGCTCACAAGCTCTACAAAGGAGGAGATGAACCATTGAGGACTTCTGGGTTGTTTCCTCCAAGTCTATCTGGCAGCTTAGTCACTGCTGGATCTACTGTCTTCTGCCAGCGAGAAACATGCCTGCCTCTGGTAGGACCAACCCAAACCCAATGATGCCAGCTGGCAGCACAAAGAAATTAAATAAAAGAGTATGTTGCATCTGTAAAAGAGGGTCAGATGTTTTAAGGTGTGATACCTACCTAAAGAGCCAGCTTTCGGAAGAGTTAGTCATCCAAAAGCCAAGTTAAACAGGACATAATCAAAGCTGAGTTCCTGTCCAGGGACAGGCTGGGTTTATGAATGACACTGGAGGTGGGGCCTCACTGAGTCACCAGCTTGTCGTGTTTAACTTGGCCACATCTATGGATAACCCCTTGTAACTTGGCTCTCTTCAGCAATTTCACACCTTTAAACAACTGCCTTTCTTTTGCTAACTTGTCCCCTTGACTTCGCTTCAGATTAAACAGGTTTGGTCTGATACATTTTATTTTCTTTCAATTTCAGGCAAACCAATAAAGTGATGAGACTTTCATCACTTGCTTTTTACCTAGTGATGATTAAAGCTAATAAAGCATCCTGGCACAATATAAGTAGGAAAAAATGTTTGCATGAAGAGCAGACACCCCATCCACTATAGTACCTTTGGTTTACAGAACACATACCAGAATTTGCAGACATCTGGAAACGTGCACTTGCCCAAACAGATTGCCAATAGGCTTGAACACACTGCATAGACTTTCCATTTACATCTATGCCACTTGTGAGTAAGTGAAAACTCACACACCCCTTGCAGTGACCAAGCACACCACTCGCCTTCTCCTTCACATCTCACTTCTAACTTAGAGACCGTGTGTCCAACAGGCCATCACCACCCCAGCCCTGGATATGAACCAATAAACATTCCTCAGAAGGGAAGCCCAGGCTTCCAGGCAAGGCTGGGGGACTTGCGTCTGATCCCAGGGCATATTCTAAAGCCATTTCTCAAGGACGGTTTTTCCTGATGATCCCATTAGCTCACCACACTCCATCTCCTTGGACTGTGATGACAGCCGGAGTGCATGCTCTGGTTTCCCAGCTCCAGGACCAGGAGCATGCCAGGTCTTTAACGCACTATTAGCTTCTGGCCCTGCTCCCCTACCACACCATTCATGGACTGTGTATCACCAGCACGATTCCCAGCTCCTAGTCACCCACAGCCACCCTCCAGTGTGCCAGCCCTGCGAGTGGGACGCAGTCAATCGTATCATGGGAACATCCGGTGCCTGCATCCACATCCCTCTCCAGCACTGCAAACCTAGCAAGGACGAGGAAAGGGAATGCTCCCCGGTGACACTCAAGGTGGTTGTGGTCACATAGCTGTGCTGTCTTGGCTACGTTATCCTGGCTGGCTGGGTAGAACTGGATTTCTGGTGGGAAATTCACAATGCCAGCTTCTAAGGCAGAATGGCCAGGTAGCTGCCGTGTAGAGGACAAGTTAAAAAATGATTTTAAAAAATGAAGGATATTTAAAAAGGATTGAACTCCCAACAGGAAAAGTTTCATTACAAAGTCCAACTGAGATTAATAAAACAAAATAAGTATATGGTGGCATTTCAAGTGGGCAGCCTCCAGATTTCATTATGCAATTGGTGTTTTGCAACGTTTAAAGAAAAAAACTGCTTTTCATTAGCAATGTAATATCAACCATTTGTTAGCAAGTTTCCACTTGAGTCATACAGCAGGTACAATGCTGTATTTGGAGCTGTTTGGGGGTCTCAGTCTGTATATATACTGCACACTGAAGTTACAGTCAAATCTGTTGTCCCTAGAAGCCTGTTCCTCAGTGGTCCTGCTCTGGATTTGAAAACTGGCCTATTCTATACCAAACTTCAGTTAGAAGTATAAGGGACAGAGTCATGACCTCAGGTCATTTCTGGGTGACCAAATCTGCAGCAGCACACAGAAAGCACACTCCTTACGTTTGCCAGTCCCAGCTGGACAGCCCCAGCAGGAGCCAGGTTGGCCTGACCACCCCTCACCATCAGTTGACAAATATCAGTTAGACAGCTGCTCCGCACTCTGTCCACCTCCCACTCCAGATGTTTGAGGCACTGGACACCTGGGGCACTCACTCTCCCTGTAGGATGCTTCTGCTCCAGGGTTTGGATGTAACCCTCGAAAGCCTTTGGATGAAAGATGTTTCATGAAAATTAATAGAAATGGCAAAGAATATTTATTTGCTTGGTAGCCTTTGAGAATCTCTAAGCGAGGACCAAGATCCTGCTGTGCTAGGTGATGCGCGTGAACAGCAGACCAGCAATTTCCATTTTGCTCTTTCACAGGCATGAGGATTAGAGCAGTCCTTCCACAGTAATTTCCCTGACATGCTGGAAATGCAGATGTGCTGGCCTCTCTTTGTGCTTAGCCTGAGAAATGCTGTTTGTGTCTCTATTTCAGTGATGATTTTATCCATTTATGCCTTTTCTTACTAGTCAAAAAAACAGAAAAAAAATCAAATATTCTTTCTACCTGTCTGTCTGAATGCACCAAGATAAAAGTTTGCACAAGTTAAAAAAGGATTTTTAAAAATGAAGGATATTAAAAAAGAATTGAACTCGCCTACAGGAAAAGTTTCATTACAAAATCCAACTGAGATTAATAAAACAAAATAAGTGCATGTGGCATTTCCTCTGCATTTGGTAAGAAAGGCAGCCTATTATTTATGATGCATGTGCTGTGATCTTAATGATCTCACTGATCCCGTTTTTTTAGATAAGCCGTATATTTGTTGGTACGCTGCTTAACAGCCCAAAATCTCTCTTCAGACATGCTTTGGAGAGAGAAAAGGATGGAATGGCCTTTTTGTACAGCTTGATGGATGTCTTCAGCATTTCAAACTGAAGAGCAAACACCATAAATCATGTCAGCAACACAGGATCCAAACCCCAAATGCGCCGGAGCCCTAGGCCTGACTATTAGCCACCCATCAAGAGTGCTTCTCAGAGCTTATTTTGCTGTGAAGGACAGAGGGTGTGAAGAAGAAATGGATGCTGGGCCTGGCTGAACATCACAAGGAGCAAAACACCCTGACGCTGGCCACAGCTGAGAGGCAGGGCTGTTGTATGCCAAGAGTTCTGCAATCAATGTCAAAGCTCACCATTGTCTGTCCGTCTGTCTTTCTGTCTGTAAGCACTGAACCCATAGGCTCACTTGAGCCCAGCTCAACCCCGGTCTCAGAGAATCACAGAATCACAGAATCAACAGAATGTTAGGGATTGGAAGGGACCTCGAAAGATCATCCAGTCCAATCCCCCTGCCGGAGCAGGAACACCCAGATCAGATCACACAGGAACGCATCCAGGCGGGCTTTGAATGTCTCCAGAGAAGGAGACTCCACCACCTCTCTGGGCAGCCTGTTCCAGTGCTCTGTCACCCTCACTGGAAAGAAG
>VZTO01013132.1:0-30099 GCA_013400615.1 Syrrhaptes paradoxus | reverse complement strand
AATCAAAAACAGTTTTGAGAGAAAAAAAGTAAGAACAGCAAAATATTAAGAAGTAGACAATAAGTCTCAGTGGGATCCTCTTTTTTCTGAAGCCTTCTGTACCAACTTCACAACACGGCAGCTGTCCTGCAGCCAAGCCAGTCACCTTAAAAATTTCTAGGTTAGGTGCATAAGGGCTGAACAGTTAGATTTGCTGTCAGCTCTCATAAACAACCGACGGCTTTCAGAAGGTCTCCTAACAACAGGCCTGATCCTCATCTGATTAAAATTAAACTCTGGACAATGAAACCTAGCCAGTTTCTAGCATCTGAGGGTCTTGCTCACGGCATTCATGCCAGTTATTACATAAATGTGCCTTCAATGACATAGAAAGTTTTATTAAAAATACCACTGCAGAAATAGAAATAAACGGGCAGTATGTTTAAACTTATTTAATATTTTATTTCAGTAAATACTATGAGAGGAAGTGAGGCTGCTTTTGGTGAAGTTGCTGTCTTTGCACAAGACCTTGCTATACTGCATCAGTAACACTAAACATTTCTTTGTAATCATGGAATCAAACAGTTTTGTTAGTAGTAAACAAATTGCTTCACTCAAAACATACGAGCTGGACATGGGTCTCACCAGCTCTTGCGAGAGCAACACAGCTCAGCAGCCACTGCAAGAACAATCCTGCTGGCTAAATTATCTCATCTCCTCCCTTCTGTCCAGTTAGAGAGGCTAAAAATTATCCCTGTGATTTCCTAAAGCTTTTTCTGATTTTTTTCTTAAAGACGCTTTTTTTTTTGTTTGAGAGGGAAGGAGTTAAAAAAAAGGGGATAGGGAATAAAAAGCTGGAGGAATGCAGACGTCTTTTAATGCAACCATTTCCTTGCTAGGAGGGGTTTTAAAATCTCCTTGACTCCTCCAAAGGAGCAATCCATCTCTACTCCAGACGGGAAGAGCAGCTGAATTCCACTCAGCCAAGGTTTCAGAAAAACCCAGCACGGTTTGTGGCAAATCGTCTCTTCCCTGGCTCAATATGAGAAGCACCAGCACTCCAGGCTCACAGAAGCAGCCAGGCTGTCCCCTGCCACCAGGTGCCACCTGCCAGGCAGCAGCGCTCCGTCCCCCTGCAGCCATCCCACTGTGTGGGCTGAGGACACACATGCAAGGTTTCAATTTATGGATTTCTGGCCTAGAGGCAGAAAGTGCTGCCTAGCGAGCCACTCCAACCACCATAAAGAGATTGAATTTAAAAAAAAAAAAAAAAAAAAAGACACACACACATTACATTCATGCTTACTTGCAATCTGATCCCACACTGCGCAGCCTTTGAATTAAGCACCTCTCTGAGAGGCAACCGTCCTATTAGCATAACATATAGCATTAAAACATGGGGCTCTTCCCAGGGAATGCTTTATTGTGTGCACGCTTCATTTTTAATATTCATGGCTAGCTCTGTTTAGAACATCCTTTTGACAGAGGAGAGGCGCCGAGATAAGCCGTTGGGATAGTGGTTGTCCTGGAAACGGCGAGATCCACTTATTTTTAGCACCGAAGTCATCCAGTTAAACAAAATACATTAAAGGAACATTGTGACTATGACACAACAATAAAAAGACGTGTGGTGTATTTACAGTCACGGGGACGGCGCGACGCCTCCTCTTTGGCTGCCGGTTCTGTCTGCCAGCAGCCCGGCCCCTGCGCCGGCAGAGCAACACGTGCCCGTCCCTTCGGGGCGATGGCAGAAACCCAGGAACAGCCCGGGCTGGGTGGCAGGGACAGCACAGCATGGACCTCCCCTCTGCTGGGCTGCTCTCGGTCAGTAAGGAGGATCCTCCTCAAAAGCACAGCACAAAACAAACAAAGGTATACTTTTTCTGCGAGGTATGCTACCGGGAATGTACAGATCAGAAGAAGATAGGCCATGAAATTAGGGCAAACCAGGGCAGAAACAGGGAAATTTATCTCTTCATCCCTCCTTCCCAGCGCTGATGGTCCCCAGTCCCTGGTGCGCACCACCCAAGTGACCCCATGAGTCTGGGAGCTCCATGCACAGAGTCACTTCCAAGCCCAAAAGCTAAACCGCAGGCACAAGAACTACACCAGAAAGTGTCTCTGTCGAAAGGTTTCCTCCCCACCTGTGTTGGGGCAGGTCTGAACTACAACAGGCAGCATCCTGCTGCTGATAGTTTGATCCTTATCCTTCAGGATGCACAGCAAAGCCGCAGGTGTATGGAACCAGACAAGGCAATGCAAGTCCACTGCAGCTTTTCCAGAGCTAATTGGAAAAAATATTTGGGCCACAATAAAGCTTCAGTGACAGCTTAAAAGTGGTTCTTGCCTTAGCTGAGCAAACTTGGTTGTTCTCATTTCTTCGCACGCATGGCAAGAAGGCCTGACATGGAAAGAGACCTCCTAACCTCAGCAAAAGCCCAAAGAATCACAGAATCATAGAACGGTTTGGGTTGGAAAGGACCTTAAAGATCATCAAGTTCCAACCCCCCTGCCATGGGCAGGGACACCCTCCACTAGACCAGGTTGCATGTGGTTTTTACTGCCTTCAAGGTCTACTTGTCAGAGTTTGCAGAACATTGTTCTCTGTTAGGCAGTGTTGTTTGGATACTAAAGCACAGCTTCGACACACTGTGACACGCTGTTTCCAACCTTTCAGGGGCTGTTCCAGCTCCCACACTGGTTTTGGTGAGAATTAGCAAAGCCCATGGAGGATATCAGAGACGTAAGAGCAAACAGGCACAGCAAGCTCCATAGCTACCAGGTGATGGTGGCCCACACATCCCAGACAATACCCATCGAATCAAATGTTGCCTGAAACTTTGTCTCCCTGAAAGAGAAAGAAAAGAAGAATGAGAAAAGGGGAATAAAAATCAGAAAGGCTCAAAAGAAGGAAAGGAAGAGGTAGAAGAAATTGGGGTGCTGGCAGAAGCCCAAACCCAGTGCACCTCTAGATAACATCTCTTCGCGTTTTCTGTGCAGAATAGAGAAAGTTTGAAGTAAATCCATCCAAGAAAAATGGGCATAGCCACTCCCTGTGGGTAAAACTGCAGGGGTTCAAGGCATTGCTGTGGTTGTTATAGCTCCAAAAAAANAAAAAAAAAAAAAAAAAAAAAAAAAAAAAGTGCATACCTGAAGTTCATCCTAACCTATTCACAGCTGTGGAAAAATGATTCCTTAGAAGCTCAGTGTCTTTCTGGCACTGGTTAAAGTGGCTATTATAAATCCATCTGAGCAGAGTGGCTGTTTTGGGTGCAGCTATTCTAACACAAGCTTCTCTCTCTGTTTTCAACTAACTGCTCACTCCCAAAATAATCCTGAAGAAAAATCTTTGCTCGCTTCTTCAGTATACACCTGCCACCGTACTTCTGGTCCATCACAGATGGGAAATGAGGTAACCTCCTGTAGGCAGAGACAGCTGGTGAGGAGGGGGAAAGACACAAGACTTTCTGATCACTGTGTACAACTCCTGAGGGGCCCTGACAACACCCTTTTAACACGTAGCACTCTCTTCTTTGGTATTGGCATGCCAGTAGGGATTAGATTTCACATTCATCATAGCGCTAATGCTGTAGAAAATGAGACCCTAATGCTTTAATTTATTTTGCTCTAGCTTTTGTAGGATGCTTTTGCTACAGTAATGAACTGGCCATTGTGTAGCTTCCTTATCAGCAGGATGGGCTGCCAATAGCTTGGTGGCCTGCTGTGACAGCCAGACTTACCAGTCTCCTTGGGCTGAAGGAGGTTATCTGTCATTCTGCCCGGAGGAGGTCAGTAAATCCTCTCTGTCCTCTGAGTGGATGCAGGCATATAGCACTACTTGTGTTACCTCCCAGGAGAGGGGTCACAGACCTACCCCATCATTCACCTGCAAATGCTGCAGGAATATCAGTGCTTATGCTACGGCACTGCGGCAGGAACAGCATCCCGTGAGTTCCTGTAGTCTTGCCGAGCACACATCTGAAGCCCCTGGTGCAGGTACGAAGGTCTGAGTGTTCCCAACTGCACTTCAGTGCAGTTATGCAGTGACTCTCCACCCGCCAGCTCTGACTTCCTCAGGCGGGTTCAAATACCTCTGGGCCAAGCATTCCTCTTTTTCTCCCCCAAGAATGTGCTTCTGGGTGCAAAAGGCATGAAGCAAAGCCAAACCACCACAGCTCTGCTATCTCGTTTTGTGGCTGCAACTATTTGTTATGGTTTTTTGATTTTTCTTTTTTTGTTTCCCCCCGTAACAAATGGTACTTGTTTTAAAACAAGAATTTCATGGCAATTCCCTTCTCCCCAGCTTTTAAGTACTTTCTCCCCTTAAAGAATTCTGATTTTCCACCCTTTGTGCCTTCTCTTTCTCCTTCTGTCACTTGTCTATTTTTCCTCTCTGCCAGATGGAGCTGAGGGAAGAAAAAGGAGGGAAATAAACACAAAAGTGAGGAGGAAAAGAAAGCATCCTCCCCAATATTCTTACTGATTTGAACTCACCCAATATATTTACTGATTTCTTGTAATTAAAACCCTAGTAAGCTGTATTGCTCATGCTTTTAAAGCTGTTTCTTATAGCCTCCTCCCTTCCTACAACAACTGATGTGCACTGACACTTAGCCTTGCTGGGCTCTGGCTGTGGCTCGTCAGCAGTGGGGAGCAGTGCAGAGTCCAGCAGACTGTCCCGTGTTCAACATCATGCCCAGGAGCCGCCCCAGCCCTGGGGTGTGTACCAGCCCCCTGTTGCTGTGCCCAGCGGGGCTTTCTTGGCTCCCAAAAGCCATGTCAGATGATGGTAGCCGTCAATCGTGAGTAACCACAGCTGGAGTTCAACCCTGACCTGTAAGTTGCTGGTCAATCCATTAAGCCGTGCTTTTCTCCTACAATCAAATTTTTAATATCTCAGCTTTGGAGTCAAGATGACTGCGTTAGCTCTAACACATAAATAGCAGGAGCTACATTTGCCCCTTCCATGCACTTGGGCAAGACGATGTGGGGAAATGTTGGAGCACAGTGGATGGACGTCCTCTGTTACCCAATGGGCTAACCTAACCCTATTTACATAGAAACAAACAAGCAAACAACGGCATGGAAAGAAGGAAGGATTCTTTCCGATGGTATCTTGCATTTTCATGCGGTGAGTCAGAGATAAAAGCATCTGGAAGAGAGCGCCCAAGCTCTTTCAAATCTCCCCTTTGAGGAGCTGTCTCTAGAAGCCTTGATTTTACCCCTACTTCCAACAGGAGTGCATGGTACTTTCACATCCTCTTTTTTTTGATAACTGGAGGTGAAGTGAGAAAGTTAAACCAGGCGTGCATGTGGACCCTTCGATAGTTGGGATATTACCACGTTACCTTGGGAGGGCAGCTTTCTTGCTGCTGAAAATCTGCCTTTCTTCAAAGGACCTCTGCTGTTTTGCATTAGACGAGAGCATCAGCTAGACAGATGAGGGTGGGGAGGAAAAAACCCAACACCCACAACACAGAGGGTATCCCACCCAGGCACACACGTGTTGCCAACCCAAAGCCACAGGAGCTTTATGAGAAGAGACAATGCCTGCCTTGCATTCTCCTAGAAGCAACGCAGATGCTCTTTCAATCCCTCATCCAGGTGGCAACAAGAAAGCTATTGGTGACAGCCACACACTCCAGCCCCCAGGTGACGGTGCTGCAGCAAGCTGCCTTCGGGAGCCGGGCAATTTGCCATCCCACAAGAAAACAAACGTAAGGAATGCGAGCCGCCACTTTGGGACCCCTAGCACAATGGAGCTGCCCTAACCATATGGGAGAAATTACTTTTTCATGCCAACAACAGTCCAAAAGACATGGATCTTTCAGTGGATCGCAAAGCAAAATTTGTCTGATTTTTGTAATATTTTAACAATATACTTCAAAAAATGCAGGGCACTTCCCTCCTTGTTAACGTATTTCCTTTACATTTAAGTAGAACTAAAGACTGCTGACAGTATATGTAGGAAGAAAAATAGGTCCTCCCTTCCCCTTAAAGCCCTCCTACTCATTTTGTGGCCCAAAACTCTTCTCTGAAAAACTCAGGTTAACTTTTCTTAATCCTCACATTCCAGGGTACATTTACAATTAGAGTAGTATTGCAGTAGGATGACTTAAAAAAGCAAGCAAAAAGCTATCAAATACATACATGTACTTATGTGAGAGTGTGCCTATAGCTATATAATTCTCTGTAAAATATACTGGTTTTCAGATTACCCAGAAACTGGTCAAATGCCTGGAAAATATTCTTTCCAAGTTTTCAGACTGGCCTCTGAAACTGCACAAACAAATCTTGTCCCATTGGACTTAGTGGAATAATTCGTGTTTGGCTTGGACTCAGTCTGCCGCATGCACATGAACTCGTACGTGCAGATACTTGTCTGAGTCTGTGAGCCAGGTAGATAACTGTGTAAATTTCTTATTTGCTTGCAGTCTTGTCCAGCTGGCCCATAGTATTTGCGTAGGCTGTATAGGCAGACATAATTGCTGCATATGCTCTTGCTTTTTCCTGTCCCATTTAGCCAAAAGTTCACTCTTGCAGGCATGCTGGACTGTACTGCTCCCACTGGATTAAAACATCCAGTCACATCATCTGAAATCATCACAGGAGGGGGACAATAGCCAAACATTTGTCCTAATGGCCCAGCTCTACTCTGAATTGTGCTTAGGGCTGGTTTCAAGGACGAGCATTGAGGGCAATCGCACAGGGCTAGTAGAGTAAGGCAGGGAGCATGCCAAACCAGCCAAAATGAAGGCTAAGGCAGAACTAGCCTGTGGCTTCCACCCTGCCCAAGGGGTTGCCGTCCATTAATTGTGCCACTGTCAAACAGCCTGGACTATCAGGCAAGGATTTGGGGAAGAACTTGCTCCATAAATGGGACTCGGGCTTCGTTACCCGACTAAAGCTCAGCCGTGCACTAGTGCATCTCAGGAGGCTTGCAGTGCAATCCAGAGCATCTCCAAGGGCACTGACATGCCAGAGCTGCATCAGAAGCAACGCTACCCTAACTGCATGTAAAACTGCATGAACAAGGTTTTGTAGGGAAGAAAGAATAGAAGGAAAAACCCTTTTGGGAGAAGTTGTGAGGGTTAAGCTCCTGATGGGGTGAAAGAGGAGCGGAACAGCACTCAAAGATTATCGCGTACTACGAAGGGGAGGGTATAAAGGAAGCAAAACCTGTGAAATTACCGTAGTCAAAATAGGTGTTTGTTTGGCTTTCATTTTAAGTGGCTAGATTTTACCCATTGTCTCTTTCTGGCTTCTTGTAAACTCCCATGACATCAATCAGTGGAGACAGAGAGGATTAACTTGCAGACAACCTGCTGCAAACTTCAGCCACTCTGTAACCGTTTAAGCAGATAACTCTGGTTTTATGTAGGGCAACTTGTGGGGAAAATGTGTCACCGTTTTCTTTCCCACTTCCTTTGAGTGGTAAGATGAGAAGCAAGAACACTTCAGACCCTCAGAGCTCAGCTTCCCTTCCCCTTGCACCAGGGGTGCCTGGGTCACCCCCACAAATGCCAAAAAGCTCTTGCTAGGCAGTGGCAGGAAACCAGGGGCATCTCCCAGCGTCACAAAAGAAGGTCCTTACGTGCCTCAGGGCAACGAGGGAAGAGAACTGAAGCAACTCAATCCCCTTTGCTGTCCAAGACAGGCAACTGAGTGCTTTATGTGGCAGCCAGTTCCTTGGTTTTATATTGTACACATCATGAGAAAGCATTTTAGCCCTATTTGCTTTACTGGGCTCTGCACGACTACCTGGCAACAAGTAAATCTCCCCAGATCCCATCCAAAACAAAAGTTCTAGGATACAGTCTGGAACGTGTTTGGAGAGCAGGGCAAAGAAAATTGTTCTTAAATGACCTAAAATGCTACTCAGCAACAGAGAAAGTTTTTTTTTTCTGGGTCACCAGCAGCAAACTGACTTTCTCCCTTCAGTCTCCTGGGGAAAGCACCATAACAGCTTCACATAGATTTTGGTTCCTCTCTGGCAGGATCCCGGCTGTGCCACTGTGGCATGGAGCCAGCAGAGGCTGGTGCTCTGCCATTGAGGAGGATGGCAGGATGCTCAGAAAACCTTCCTGGTCAGATGAGAGCTCTGTGCACAGCTCCTGGGTGTGCTGCCGCTGAGGAGGGTGAGGGCAGGTAGGGAACAGGGCTGGAGATGCTCTGGAAGAAGAGCAGGGGATGCAGAAGCCAATATNGATTTTGGTTCCTCTCTGGCAGGACCCCGGCTGTGCCAGCAGAAGCCAATACCAGCCCTTAAGCTGTTCCAGCCTGGTAGTTCCCAACACCAAAGCAACCAAAGCAGGGCAAAGAACACACCCGAGACTCATTTTGTCAGGAAAAAGGAAGGGGTGGTCACAGTCTCCTGGGCGTCACTTTGTCACCAGAGTTGTTGCTGCTAGCCCTGCTTATGTTCCCAGCACAAGGGAGTAAGGTGCAAAAGAAAAAAGGGCTGCTTGAACCTGCCTCTAGGTGATGTGAGGGGCCAGACTGGTCAGCCAGCAAGGACTGCAACAAAAGGGAGTCAAAAACCATCTTCAAGCCATCTCCACAGCCCTTTCTGCATGTAAAGCAAGAGAATGGAGCAAGTTCAGCCTCTGTATGTCCAGCTTGATGCCCCGTTGGCTCATGGCATGGCAAGTCTAGTGACTCAGTAATGTGTTTGCCGTGCACTTTTTGAAGCAGAAACATAATTTAATTCCCTTTAAGAAGATCAAAACCAGGAAACATTTAAGTAGGACTTCCTGCCCAGTGTGAAATACAAATTCTTTTCATCATGGAAAGCTAACTGAGCTTAAACAATAGTATAATGAAACTGGTTATGCAATGAAGTTGTAGGAGATCAAAGCTGATTTTGGTTTTTAATTAAAGATAACAAGGTACCTGGATTAAGGAAGCTGGTGGTAACCCACTGCCTAACTGCTTAGAGAAACACAAACACTTCCCTATTAATTTGGTGCACGCACAGAAGAAAATGAGGCAGCATAAGAATTTGCCTGTACTTACAGTCAGGAGTTAAAACTGGGAAACATCCTACTCGAATTTATCTAGATCAGACACCATTTCTTCAAGAAGGTAGAAGATCTGATTAATCTTACTGAATGTTGCCCCCTCTCCCCTCCATCTCTTCCGCTCACTTCTGCTGTAGATCCCTTTAAATACGTGCCTTGGGCTGTATCGCTGGGCTGGCAGCCTGCACAACCTCCCTGCTGTTCCTCTTCCACCCATGGGGCTATCTAAAATCCACAATCTTGTCGGTCCTTCCAGTCAGGAAGAAAAGTCAGTGCAGGGCTTAGGTAGCTTTTTGAAAGCAGCTTTGTTTATTTACAAAAGAGAGACAAACTCCTGTGTGACACAGCAGGAATCAAGCCACAGGAGAGGGTTTCTCTGTTCCCAACTTCCTCTGAGGTTTTGGCTAAGCCCCCCACCCAAAAGCCCCCTCTCTCTGGGGCAACACACTGTGCTTGCTCAGGCTTCTGCCTTTGGCTGGTTCTGCACCCGCTCCACACTTTTGAGCCGGTTGGCTTCACACCCACACTCACCTCTTCCCAAAACAGCCCCACGCCAAAGCTCCCCTTCCCAGAGCCTGTGTGCTCCCGAGGAAAACAAACAAGCCGCACGGAGACCTCTGTGCAGGGTGGAGGTTTCGAGCTAGTCATTATTTTTCTGCTTGCTTTCCCAAGCTGGTTGCGGGGGCTTTTTAAAGGAAAAATCTGAGAATGGGGGTTAATCTGGGGTCTGCGTTATTAGTAAAGCCATAAAGCCTTTCAGGAAAGCCCTACAGAGCAGACTGGGGCTGAGGCCAGTATGTTTCTGTAAAGGCTTGGAATATTTATAGGACCATGTTAGGAATGAATTTCGGTGCGTGGTTGTTGGAGATGAAAGGGAGTTTAGCCTGGCTAACACCACAGGACTGTTAGAGGGTTTTATCTCTTCTGCAAGGTTGCATGCACCATCCATACATTTCAGCAGTGGGCATACAGCTCCTAAGAACCTTGAAATGATAGGTCATTAAGCTTGCAGGAATGTTATCGTTTTCCATAAAATTTGATAGGATTTTCCAGGACCTGTGATGCTTCAGTGTAATGCATTCTTTGCTATCAACAGCAATCTCGGGCCCCGGGATAATTCTCTGCAGAAGCTATAAAAAGGTTTTAAATATGCATTTTGATTTACGGCAATGGCAAGTTCCTCCTGCAATGTGATTTGGGGTGGGGATTCATAACATATTTCTGGGCTTCATTCAATTTCCACGCTCCCTTTCCCAGTTCCTTTTGAAATCACGTTGTTCACTCAGCCTTAACTGTAGTTTAGCCCATGGTCACACCACCGCATGGCAGAGATTCACAGGGAGGGGACAGTTGTCAGAAAAAAACTGCTTCAGAGCTTAGATGGATATGTCTTTTCCTTGATGAATTTAGCTACCTTATTTTTTGAAAAACAGGGCTTGTCCCTCTTAAACTAAGTCACAGCTATTTATTGGAGGGACAGGTCTTTAACCACACTCCAACCTCTGTCGTTGCATAAAAGTATTCCTGCGTGTTCGCCTCGTCCATCCTTGGTGCGAGGACTGAGTGCTTGAGCGCAGGACAGGTCTGAGAGGGGAACCAGGCTGCCGGGCTATCTCCCATCTTTTAAATTCCACTCAGTCTGTTTGAGTGAACATGGTGCTTATTCACAGCCTGATTTGTAGTCTGCTTAAGTCAGTGGGAGCCTTGTAGTGAGCTTGGGAGCAGGTTCTTAAAGACTCCACAGCAGCAACAGGTGACTGAAGTCTCCTGTCTAATCCCAGCCAGTTGGCAGAGGCAGGCCAGTCTTCCCTCTGCCTCCCTGCTGACCTGGGAACACTTTCTTTCATCTTGAAAAGACAGATCAATCTCTAAAATTTATGGGAATGCTACCCTTTTTCTGAGAGTCTTAGTAAAATTTGTCTGCAGTGCCAGTTTAGGCAGTAGGGGTATTTATCGTCTCAGGTTAAATATGGAGAGCTCCCCTAACACCGTTTTCAGTTCTGGTTATCAGGATGCAGACCCTTTCTCAACATCCTGAAGGGAGTCTTTGGGAAGTTAATCCGTGCCATTGCTTAGAAACAGTCTGTAGAACAAGCAGCTTGATGCCCTTTCACTGAGGACAACATTTTCTCCTCTCCCTTTCTTGAGCCGCAGCCTGGCTATTTACCCATTTCCAGCACTGTCCCAACAGGCAGGTCCGCTCCAGCCTCTGCCCTGGGTCATACGATAGAATCACCTGCACCCAAAAAGGGGATGTGTCCCTTAGCTCATAACCAGCAGGGGCTGACTTTGAACCACTGGCCCAAGGGTCTGTCTATACCTTACTACTGTTTCTTTGAATCTTCTAGGAACGCTTCTTCCATCTTTTACTAATTAAGTTTTGCATTTCATTGCTGTAAAGCATTCATTCTGAAAAAAAAAACCAACGAACAAAACAAAACCAGAATCAAAAGGCTGAAAACATCACAGCTAAGCAAGAGAGATGTTTTTAAACATCCGCAAAGTAAAATCTTTGCGTTGGTGAATAACGGGACTTTCAGCAATCCTGGTGTCTTTGTGCAGAGTCTTGGGAAGAAGCAAATCACAGATCAATACAGGCCACAGCGCGCGTTACTCATTAGCATGCTGGGAGCTGGGAGCAGAGAGATGATATCAAACACCAGCCCCCTGTTCCCCTGAACAGAGCCTACTGATAGGGCAGTGTGTGCTGCCAACAGTGAGTCATTCATCACTCCGTTCTTATTTCACAACAGCATGATTCAGTGTTTGTAAAGGAAAGTCCTGACTGCAAACATTACCCTCATTCAGACACTCTTAGCCTCGTTGCATCGCAGGGCATAGATTGTGCTTTGCATGATATTTGCCAGGACAGTAAATCAGTGGAGGTAGAGCATCCCCCGGTAATCTGGAGATCTGTGGAAACCAGGAGCAATCTGGAGGGGGACTGTGCTATGGAACTACTGCCCCTGGTATGTCTGACACTTGTCCTCTCTGCACTGCCTCCAAGTCAGCTGAGTGCCATGCCTGTTAAAGTCCAGGATGAAACCGAAGCAAAAGTTTCAAGCCATAAAACGAATTTTCTAATTGCCAGCCCTACAAATTCATCCCGGGGAGATGGAAGAAATTAAGCTGGGCTATGTCCTTCCTGCCTCTTCAGTTTCCAGCAGCTGCCACACCCGCTGTGACTGCAGACTGACAGATTTGCTGAGAAGGCAGAAAACTATGAACTCCCCTTGCTTTTCACTAGCCATATAAGCTTCCTCTTTCCAGCAAGACTGAAAACTAGTTTTTGTCAGTCAATGCAACGCACTCAGAGTCTCTCAGAGAACAGATACGCTGATCAGAGATGCCTCTATGAGAGAGGAAGGTCAGCTCTACAGGCTCAGCAGAATTGGTTTGGCTTTGCTTAACCTGACACGAGCTGTAGGAAGCCAGAAAGGGAGAGGAAGATGCAGGCAGTCTCCCCTGTGCATGGTTTGTTAGGCTGAGGGAAGATTTAGCCCCTAATCAGTTTTCTGATCCTCCTTAAGACAATCTACTACTCTGCATGCTGTTTCTGTAATTTTCCCTTTGGCTTTCCTACAGCCACCAGTGTTAGGCAGCAAAGCAATTAAGGTAAGTGTGGCATCGTCCCATCCAGCTTCTTCCCATCCAGGCTATGCACAAGTCCTAGAGTTGATTTTAAAGGTAATTTGAAAGTCAGAGTAAAATATTTTCTAGTAAGTAAGAAATAAGTTTAAAAACTTTCTATTTTTCTTATTTTCCCCCTTTTTTTTTAAAGCAAGAGTAATGAATGGTCTTTGATTTAGAGATGTATCCAAAGCATGTATAAATCAGCAGAGTCCCACTGACATCTCTGGTGCTTTGTCAATCTACACAAGCTGCAGATAAAGCCTTTAATGTTTCCACAAAGCAGAGTTATCAGGCTCCTTGTGGTCTTGCATGAGTTAACAGAAAGAGCTTTCTAGCAAAGTCATCCATCACTTGGCTATCTACAGTCGCCGGTGTGCAGGTAAATCACCAGGGTTCTGCTACCAGATGTTAAAAAGGCAGTTGACCTTCTTGTATATTCCACACATGAAAAGGGCTCAGTAAATTATTTGACTTTTAAACAACAATATTCAACAATTTACTACAGAGCCCACTAACTGGATGAGGTGTTAACCTGGACATCCTGACCAAATTCCATCCGGGTTAATTATACGTTGCCTGAATGTTCCCCTCTGTTTCAATTGTGACACTATTTGATGGTTTTTTTTGCTTTCCCCCCTAAAGATTGGCTGGAATCCTGCTGTTGCTGTATTGCACACCAGAAGTGTATGTGCTACAATTGTAGATGAAAGATCTCTGTATGTAGAGTTTTAAAAGCACTCATAAATGCAATCTTTATGAGCATAGGAGTTCTAATGCATGCATATGATTGTTTTTATTGCTTTTATTGATGTTGTTATTGTTCCTGCTGTTTCAGATACTATTTACTACTAGTGTTTTTTCCTGTCAAGTCCTGAAATACAGATTTAGGTTAGCATTAAAATCAGAATGTGCATTGACCCAGAGAAATGTGGCATTCAAATTTTGGGCTTCAATTCAGATCCATTTTAAGGTAAAACCATCAATGGCAAATCCATATTGAGATTACAGTGTGAATTTCCCGAATATTGTGGGCAGGAATCGCTGCCAGAGCTGTGAATAAGGCTTACTTCAAGTCAGGATTAGATCAGAAACGAATCAAAACAAAAAAGAAGACAGACAGACATGCTAATAACTACTCTGCTGGAAAATCTTCCTAATATGACTTAGGGACTTGTCATATAAGATGCAATCAATAAATACCATGTTGGTTGTGGTTGTTCTGTAGAGAGTATTGACTAGTAATTCTATACACGGTTGTCTTAGCTGCTAACTTTTATGTATAGTTTTCTCTAAGTACCTCCCCCACTTCTGTGTGTACCAAAGAGATCGTATTCTTGGCTCACAACAAGAAACATCAAAAGGCAGAAGCAAAATGAGGAGGAAAGTTCCCTTTGCTAAGGGCACATGCTGTGGCTGCAAGGTTGGGCGGTGGGCGAGACCTGGAAGGGAAGGAAATTCCAGCTTCGGTGAATTACCAAGTAAGCAAACTGTCTTGCCAAGGAGAAATGCCTCTGATCTGTCAATCAAACTGCTTGGCTGATTTAAGGGACTAAAACTATTGAAGAATTTTCACCCAGCTTAAGGTACATTCTGCATGCTCAGTGCAAAGACAGCGCATTTAAAAGGATAAGTAGAAGACATAAAGTGTTTATCAAAATCTATGGTCTGTTTGCAAGGATGAATAATAAGGAGCATAGGGCAAAATTCTGCCTTGCAGAGTAAAGTGCACACCGCTGGTAAATACTCTGCTCATATTCACAAGGGATATTCTACTTATCAGTACCACCTGGGCAAGGTCAATTTTAACCACAGAGCATCTACCCAACAAACTACTTTCATATTACTTGGCTAATTATACACACCTACCCAAACACTACCTGTTAGCAAAAAATGTCAACAGTACTACTTGGCTACATTGCTTCATAAATTGGGCCACATTTCTAGACCTAGCCTGATCCACAGAGGGACCAAAGTTGAGCTAGCTGACTGTTGAAGTCTGTTCGGTCCTTGCCCCTTGCTAAACTTACGACCTACTGCAATCCCAGTAGGTGGGAGGCCAGCAGGACAGTTTGCCTTTTCATCTGAGAGGAAACACAGAGCTCTGTCTCCTTACAATATGTTTAATATGCTGAATGGTAGACACCTGTGCCACTCCGAGGGGACGTAAGTCGTCATTTCTTCCACGTAAGCCACCAGCCAGCTATCAGCTTGAAGCATCCTTCAGGGTGTAAAGGACTAAACCAGAACATTTTCCTGGCACAGAGCCAACATGTTTGTGTTTTGTTTTGTTTTTTTTTCTTGCACAGCACCTAGCACTGGGAAGCACTGCTCACAGAGCCCTAACAATAACTCAGAGTCACATTAATGATGTGGCTAGCACCAACCATATAACCCATCAATCACCATGCTTTCTCCCTCTCTCCAGCTCAGTTGATTTCCTAAACTCTGATAAAAAGCCAGCTGTTTCAAAGTGCGTATGGCACATCCCTGGCAGGAAAGGGTTTACATTCTGCTCCTTGTACACTAAAAGAAAGTGCCCCAGCACTGTACACAAGCCTGCAGCTGTGAAGACAAATTTTCAGATGGTGTTCATCTCTGAGGTAGTTCTCCTGGCCATGACATTGAATGTGTCCTTTGCGACAGTGGAGAGAGAATTTGCAGTTTGCATTCAGCTGGTAGTGCTGCTGCACCTCAGCCTTATCTGATTATATTCTACAAAGTGAGTTATTTGCCACATATTTACATAACCTCCCCTCCCTCCCTCTTCCTACATGTACAGCAGCTCCTCAGCTGCTCCATCGTTTGACCACAGAGGCACCAGTTTGCTAATCTAGTTTCATGGTCTGATAGACCTGGACAGTGATCAGTCTGCTTCCAAGGCATTTGTGTAAGAGGGAAGAGAGCTTTCATCCCTATTGGCAATTCAGGCTAATAGGATTGCTCTTCTTGTGCCTCAACCAGATTGTCACAGTATCCTCATGTGATAGTCTGCAGTAAATCCCATTCCCAGAAATTTAATCCTGTGGCCTCTAGATCCAAAGCCATTAACTTTGTGACAATTAATGGGTTGACAATACAGTCCCCCTCCATGCAAAATTCAAAACAAAAGCAGGCTGGCAAGACACAACCTCTTTCCAAGGCTAGTGGGACCTTGATGTAAATACCCTGCACTGACTGAGCTATGAGGCAATGGAACATTTGAAAGACCTGCTCAAAGAGACAAATTTGGGGCATTTTAGCTAAATGCCAAGAAGAAGATTTAGCAATATCTCTTAATCCATGAGACATTAGATGAGGGGTACTGAGAGAGGAGGGGAGCAGGGAGTGAGGGGGCAAGTCCCTGGTTTAAAACAGGGAGCTTCAAATGCAAAACTTTCCTTCTTGCCTGAAGAGAAGTGTCCTGAGAAGGCCAGCTCCCCTACTCCCCAGATGGCCCTAGGGACGCCACTTCTGCCAGGTCCATGTCCTTCCTGCTTGCAAAACTCCCCTTCTCCTCTCACACGTACTTCTTTCACTCTGTGCTCTAGTAACAGTGGAGGTGGCTGCTCACTGAATTGCAAGGCACTTTGTAGACCATTTGAAGGAAAGGACTCAGAACATCCCATTGCTCACCAGGACTGCAGGATTCAGAGACACTAAACCGCTCAAAACAAAGACTATTGGATGGCACATAATGAGCCAGGCTGGGAGGGAATATTATGCAAAGGGTCATCAATGTTAATTTTATTTTATAATCAAGATATAAAAAGGCACCTGTCCTGTGCCCTGAACATCTTGGGTGGGGAGCTCTGGGTGGACATTACAGCCCCTTGAGAAGAGGTGGCACCCAAAATCCAAACGAGAGCTTTGGCTACACCATATGCCTGGACTGGCCCCTGCCAGTCCTCCATCCTGCCTCTTCTGCTATCTCCAAAGATCATCCTTCCTGAGCACACAAAAGAAAATGTATTTTCATGTCAGCCTGTTCCTCTAAACATTCAATTACCCTGTCAAATACCGAACACCTCTTCTTTATGGGAAATTCCTCTGGCAGGCTCCACCTCTTCCTCCTGCCAACTGCTCTTTGCTTTGTCTTTTTAAAATGGGGCTAGAGGCAGCAGTTTCTGCCCTTACTTGTTAGCAAACACAATTATGACCACCTTCTGTGAGTAATTACCCATTTCTATCTGGTTCCTGCAGAAAACTTAATGTTATACAATTACAGGCTACCTGGCAACTCTCATGCTGCTGGGATGCACAGCAGAGCACTCAACACAAACCACGTTTCAGGCAGTTAAGTGCTGTGTTATTACTTTTTGTTGTCTCTCAGACAAGGGGTGTGATCCGCAATGTACAACGACAGCTTCAGGGCTGCAGGACATGCCTTCTTGCTCCTCTCCCTCCTTCGCACACTCTCAGGAAAGCCACATCAAGTCCCTGAGCAAGCAGTATGGCTATGCCAGCGCAGACCTGCACTTGGAGCAAAATAGTCGTGTTGCAAAGCAAGATATACCAAACTGGAAGACCACTGGATTACACTGCTCCCAGGACTCTGTTGTACTGTGCTGTGGCACGTACATGGACTAACTAGCCTTAGTCTGTGCCCCACTGTGTTACATGACAGTGGCAAGAAATAACTCCAGCACAGTTCTCCATTTTTAGGCAAGAAACAGCCTTCTTTAAGAAATACAAAGTGTTCACATGTGGATTTTGCAGGGAGAGCAACGACTGAAACATCCTTTCATTGAGTTTGTAAATTCAACCTCTTCTTCAATTTCTGAGAAACAGCACAGCCCAGGTGAGCTGTGACTTCCCCCTATACCTAAAAAGTACCTGCCTTCCACGATCTCCATGCTGGTCACACACCTAACTCAGTTATGCACATATCCCAGTGAGATTAGTGATCCTGAAGCACTTTTGGAAAACTCCAGCAGTTGTATGTAGGCAACAACCACTGACCCAAGGCAACAGCCCACAGACTCAGTTGAATTTATACATGGTTTCTCCTGAGAAGAGTTTAAGGGAAAGATCTGAATACTGAGTCCAAGTCCTTGGTGTAATTCAGGGATAATATCACTCCAATAAGTACATTACATAGATGGGAAGCAAACTTAAAATCAGAATTAAACTGTACAGGCAGAATCCATAGCAGCTTAAATTACCAGTGTGCTGAAATGGTTTCCCATTCATTCCACACCTCTGCCATTTACATCAGGTCTTTGTGATTAAATACAACCTTGCAAAGGACAAGGATTACGGTACTCAGACAAATGTCCCTTTGGTATCAAGAGTTGTGCACGTTAGGAAACTAACCAACTACTCTGTGGAGGGAACATTTTTATGTGGGCTGTGTTATCCAGAAAACAAAGTTGCTCTGTGAGCAGCAGAACTGACATAATCCAGTTTCTCACAGATTAATGCCTTGTGGCCACAGTTTTTTCAGTGCAGTAACCTCTGGATCTTTCTCTCAGGTTCTCTTTGGTCTATCCCACATCCAGAATGCTTGCATTCCCCCTCCACACTCATCCAAGCCCCTCTGCAGCATCTTGCGCGTACCCCAGCCACTGAGAGGCCACGGAGCAACATGTCCTTTGGTTGATCCCAATGTCGCATGTTGACCAGGTTGACCCTGACCACATCCACTCAGCAGGCAGAACTGACCAGATAGCGTTGAAATCACACTGCAGCTTTTTCTTCACCAGAGTCACCAATTTTAAGTATGCCATAGGATATTCAGTGCCTTCTGAGTAGCCATCAGTTTCTGCAAAGCCTGTAGGAATGTAATGCCTTTTTCATCTCTCTACCCCTGTGTCAAATTTGGCTGTTAGTCAACGGGGTCAGAGTTTCCTGTGGGAAGAGGGAGAAGTTCAAGAGACAAATGCATGGAGAGAAATACAATCACGTAAGCCTTGCTTCGTTAGAGAAGCCGTCAAAAACAAAAAAGCTGCATATTTAGCTGATATAACCCAACGTATGAGGACGTACATTGTCAGAGGGTGTGATCCTGTAGGATTAATTGCATATGTGATGGAAATCTCTTATCAGAGCACAAAAGGGATCAGCAATTGACTCCTGTTCTCTTTTTGGCTCTGGAAAGCCAATCTCTCTGGGTTTTGACCAGATACATAATACAAAATTGTAAATTGACAGTTTTGTGTTGCCTCCCATTCCCAGAGGATTCCTGAATACTTTACTAAAAGATAATGTCCCAAATCAATCACTCAGTGCCATGCTTGGAAGGCAATTCCTCTCTGTCCCCTGCTGGCTCTCGCTTTCCTCTCTGAGCTTTTGTTACTGGCTGTCGCATCTGTTGCGCTGCTGTCCTTGAAAAAGGAGCTAGCTGCAAGAGCCTCCTGCAGCCCTGGATTCCAAGGGTTACAATGACAGTGCTGCCTGAAGCAGTATTTCCTTTTCCACGTTCTGCATTTGCCAGCTGTTAACTTCATCAAGATCCCATGTTATGAAAGAGTCCTAAAAAAAAAGGGGCATATATGTTTTCTCCATAGCTTTTGTGGGAATGCTATCAGGCCAGATTCAAGCCTGAAAAATAGAAAATTCAATGGGGTGCCACGCCATGGCAGGCAGGGCAGAGAATAATTCCACTGGGATTTTGAAAGACTGCTCCCAGTTCAAAACCAATCACCAGTCACCTCTGGCTTTTTAATGTCAGCCTTCCTGATACACAGAGGGAATAGAAATCACCTCCTCTTTTCTGAAATAATAATCACTTGTCTTAAATATCAATAGCACTGGAAAAGCCGTGTCAGACCCGAAGTTGCTGGGCTGGATTTCCCTGCCCTGCCAGGACAATAGTGGATCTATAGGACACTCTGCGCCATACGCACCTGCGGGGTGATTCAGCTCACAGCTGTCCCTCCTACCCAGGCACAGAAGTGATAGCTTTGACCTTTTGCTCATGGAAGAAATGATAGGGAAGAAAGGTCTTCCACATCTTTGGGACAAACTGCAGTGTCACTTTACCAGTGGATAGCAAAGCTCTGGAACGATTTGGGATAGGAAGTGAGGAAGGACTGTGCATTGACTGAGATGGCAGGTGACATTTCAAAAAGGCAGGACAGGATTAAGCAAACTGGAAGAGGGACAGGATGCAGGCATGAAGACATCTTTAATGTCATACATACCCTGGTACACTTTTCATGCCGCACATGTTAAAGCTGGAGCATCCCTCCCATGCCCCCTTCCTGGAGCACTGGCTCCCCAGAGAGCACCCGGCTGCAGAACCCTCCATCCTCCTGCACACCTCTGCTCTTCCCTAGGGCTCTCCTGTCCAGCTGTGCCCCAAAGCTGACTTTGCTTCATGTAGGGAGAGCAGACAGAACCTGTGCAGCTGCAAATATCCTGGGAGTTGCACTGGGATCCAAGATCCATCCCATCATAGCAGCTAAAGGGTTTCAGGCTGAAGGTAAGTTCTCAAAAGGCTTTTGCTCTGGCTGAACGTGCTGGTAAAGCTCTAGACTACCTTTTGCGAGAGCAAAGTTAGGGTACGGCTGAGCACTTTTGAAAATCCTGCCCCAAAGCAGTGAAAGGATCATATTAACATAGCCACTTAATTAATAAATCTAGTGTCATTTAATTATAGCCAATCCTTTTACTGCGAACGCAGCCATTGCACAATGATTCCTCAAAGCTGTCAAGGTCTCTGAGCTGTTACGCAGTCTTCCGAGGTGGGGGATCTACAATTGTTGATTCCAAATCTCTGCCCCAACAACTCTCCTGGATGTGATGGGGATCACATGTGAGCACACAATAGTGGTTTTGTTGGACTAACCAGGGGACACATCCAGTGTTTATGTCTAGGTGCACTGTGGGCTAGTATCAGGGGTTGACTGCGCCGCATCCTGCCTCCCACTCCACCTCCCAGTGGCTGCTTTGTGGAACATCTGTAGGCAGATCCCCAAATAAAACATTTTTTTTTCTGTTTTTCAGCATCTGCAATCACTCCAGAAAGAAAATCAGCAAAAGTATGGCACTAGGATGTCATTTGCACTTTGATAGCACAAAGGTGCATGCCTGTCTTGGCATCTCCATATTCTGGAGTGCTTTTTCCTAGCAATGGTCCCATAAGAGGCAATGCAGATGTCTGCAGAGGGAATGAGGAGCATGGTTTCCTGACCACCGGGGGCCACACACATGGAGACAGAGTCCCGGTGGAACTAGAGGGAGCAGGTACGCCTGCCTGCTCTCCGTTCTGCTGATGCAGGAGTGGAGGTGCAGGGTCTATGGAGCCCCCGTGTCCCTGTAAGAGCAACGAGGTGCTGGCAGGGGGCCAGGTTCTTGTCTCCAAAGTGTCTTAACTCACACTTTCTCACTACCTCTTCTAGCAAGTCCCAAGATCCACTGCTTTCCACAATTTTTTCCTGACCAAAGCTGTGTAGACAAGCCAGTGTGTCCTTGTGTCTCAGGCTGCGTGAGTGGAATTGATAGATCCAACTGCACTATGAGGGAGAGAAGAACTGATCCCCATACCTCCAGCACCTTCCCTGAAAGGACAGATAGTGAAATTATCTGTTCTCACAAAAGCAGATATGTGGAGTAACACGCTGCCTCTCAAATACCCAAGTAGGGCTAAGTAGGAACACAACTTGCATCTGCACAATAAGGTCCCATCTTCAAATCTGGATAAGTACACATCTCTCCTCAAGGGTCTGGGCTTTTTATTGTTTATCTGGACAAAAGTTAGCTTTTACCAGCCTTTACTTTGCCGGGCCATTTCAGATGATGCTTAAAGATGCAAATTTTTCTCACAAAAACCTATCTACCATTCCACCAAAGACAGTTGAAGTCACTGGGGGTAAAATGTACCAAAACAAAAAAAGTATTCAGCCTTTCTATTCTGGTCTTCCTCCCTAATCTTACCTATCCTCTGCTCACACAACACTGAGCAAAGTGTCCCATCCTCCCACGCACAGTCTACTATTATATACTGGTGTCACTTAGCTGGTTTTGATCCCTGGCTTCAGTCAAGCCTCACTGAACAACAGGACCTGAGATGGCTGGGGACAGGAGTGTCCTTTTGCTGCCTTCACCTTGCCCCAAGTGCCTGGGTGTGTAGGAGTAAGTTCTGGCTGCAGTCTCAGCTGTCTCCCCAAGGAAATGAGCAACCCTTAACTCCCAGCAGCATATTATGGGTTCAAACCCAGGCTGCTGGGTAAGACTGAGCTGTGTGACTGCGACAAGTCAGTGACTGACGCCAGCTGAAGATACGGTTCATGGCTGCTCTGAGAACCATCCTGGATTTTCAGGAGCAGTCCCAGCCTGTGGTCTTACCTCTTAGTAGCAGTGCAAGGCTGGAACTCAAACAACACAGGAAACGAAAAAGCAGCTCTAAAAATAGCAGGTCCCAGCCAACACCTGCTAGGCAGAGTTAAGATCAGAGCTGCAGACCCTAACTCTGAATTCCCCCGTGTTTTCTTGTTGCCGGTTCCTGTCCAAACACCACCACGTACTGCTCCTCTACCCTTCTGCTGCCCACAGAGGAAAGCCCCTGGAGGGCGGATGTCAGATCCTGACAAAACAGGCGAGAGGGATGCGGGGACGAGCTGTGTGGGATGGGCAGCCTCCTGCATAGCCTCCGTGTCTTCACAGGGAGCAGGAACTGAAGGATGAAGGGAGGCTAGAGAGGCATCAAATAGCACTGGCTGGATCTCTGCTTGTCGGGGATTCACCTGCCCCTGTTCCTAAGCCCTCTGCTCCTGGGGAAGGCTAGATACGAGGAGGCTGGAGGAAGTACAGCTGAACTGGTGGGAGCAAAATTCACACCAACCACCACCAACTCCCGTGCCCCATGCAGAAATCAGTGACTCTGCAGAGCTCCCAGCAGATGGGAAAACTGGGCCCACCAGATTTTTAGAAGACGTGCATGCAATGTTATTTACACAAATAACCTGTCTGGGATTCCACATACAATATTTAGGGTGAACTGGAGTGAAGAGCCCCACCGGGCCCCTGCAACCCTTGGCACAGCCCAGCCCTCTCCCTTTGCCCCAGGAGGACTTCACTTCGACCTTGCTTTTCTCCAGGCAGTGGGAGAGAGGCTGATCTCCATCACCCTGCCCTTCTCATCCCCTCAATGAATAAGGGAAGGAGCAAAAATGCTTAGTGCAAGGAAGCATTCACTTGCAGTCCTTATGCTGGGGGTCTGTAGGATCATTGCTAAATCAAAGCAGAGTAGTTCCTTCTGGTGGGAATTAGTGAGTGAAATGCTGCGGTCTGCATTACACCAGGAGTCATGCCAGACAGCAAAGCTGGAATTAGAAGGGTCCCAGAACAAGCTCGGTCAACCACAGGCACATAGTTAGTTCAGACAGGTCTCCAGATCATCCACCCCCCAGCCTGTGGCCACAAAATGCTCCCCGGGGCTCTGTAGCAAGCTCGAGATTGACAGCAAAAAACAAAAGCCACAGTTTTTGTGTGCCACAGGAAGAGACCAACAGCAGTCACAGCACCTCCAAGTGTCCTCATCCTTGCTGTAAAACTTCCAGAGGAGCTTTGGAAATTGGTCAGGCCTCACACTACAAAGGCAGCGGGGGGAAAAAATCCAACATCCAGTGGTACCTCCCCATTTGACCTAAAAGGGCAATTGCAGAGGTCAGATTCACCCCAGGAACGTGAACAAGATACACAAGACTGGACAACATAGAGGCTGTCCTGCCACTAAGACAACCTTCTCATTAGCTTTAGCCACTCTTCTGAGTTTCTGCTGATGAGGAGAGGAGACCTGGGAGCCAAATTGTCATTTAAGTTGGGGAAAAAGAATCTTTCATGGCTTTTTCTTTGCCTTCCTTTCTGGCCTTAGGATGAGTAAGTCTCTGAGGGAGGCCTGTTTGTTTGCCAAGAAATTGGGGAGTTTTGCACCTCCCGTTATTCTTACAAAAAGATAACGACCTTTTGGTGGGAAGATCCAAGCCTTGCCAAGAAATATGTTTTGGCAGCTCTCCAGAGGCAATGACAACTAGAGGTGAATAGACTTCCCTGGGGAACAAAAGGGTGGATGGAGCTATGTGACCCTGGACTTTAGTTTAGTGTTGGCAAATTCTCTGAATCTATGTCCTAAGCAAGGGTGTTTGCTACCCGTTTGACCCTACAGGAGAAATGAGCAGCATGAGCACCGCAGCACCCAGGCACGCAATGGGGTATGTCTGAAGGACATCACTGTATTCCGTACATGCATTTTCAGCTGGAGTGAAGCTAGGTAGCTCAGGCACTCCCATCGCTGGCAGCGCGGCTCCAAGCCAGCTGCAAAACCCATGCAGAAGTTCTTAGGTGCCTTGCTATCACTAAGCTCCACGTTGCTGTGACTACCAGCTAGTTCATATGCAGCCTCCCTGTGTCTGCACGAGCTGTGCGCACACCTTTGCACTGCAGCACAGGCACAGTGTGCTAGCTCCGTGCACAGTCCCACAGCCATCCTGGCCTGGCGGCATTCACAGGGTGCCTAACCCGGGCAGGTTGGTGTTTCTGCTGCTCCTTGCCATCTTCAGGAGGTCCTGCTCAGAGTTCTCTGCAAAGAGCAAGATCCTAGTTCAGGGTCCATCTCTGGATGCATGTGTTGCTCAGAGATTCACGTATTACTTTCCCAAAGGGACTATAAACTTATATTTAAATGGGGAGAGACATCTGTTTCCCCATCAGCACTCAGGTTTGACATTTTCACTCCTGCTGGTTTCCAAAGTGCAGCTGAGAGCATAAGTAATCACAATGGACAATGCCTCTCTCTTTAACAGACCATGACCTGGGCCATTTCCTGGAGAAGCATATGGATCAGCACACTTTTGCTTCCAGGGTCCCCCAGAGATCTTAGAGAGCTGCTGGAAATGTCAGTCATTCCGTGAAATTCAGCCTCCAGGCTTCACCACAGGAAGTGAAGTTATTTTGCTCAGCCCTGCAGCTCCTCATGCATCTTTATCCAGCAATTTCACATGGAGGTACAGGACAGGTCCTGCCGGACTTACCCCCTGCCTTTGGCCAGAGAACAAAGGTCAAACAAATAATACCAAGTTGCTGCAGTAAGTGACACATAATCAACAGAATAGGCATAAGGACTCTGTCCTGAGAGCTCTGGGCTGCCTCTGCTCCTCACCAATTGCCTTCACTCACAGCCCGTTTTGAAAGCTTTACAATCCCTCAGCAGTCACAGATCAGTTACCTGAACTCTGTTTTCTGAACTTTTCTTGTTATCTTTGGACAGCTGGGTCTGTGAAATTGCCTATTAACAGTTTGCAGAGCGATTTAGCTAATCTCAGAAGAATACCTGTGAATCTAATGGCCAGATAGAAGAGCTTGACAGATCAATAAGGCACATTCCAGCTCTGCAGAGTCTAGACCTCCTGGGGAGGGGTGGTGGGACTTTTGTAGAAAAGTTGCTGAAAAGTTGCCAAAAAGTTAGGCATGTGTTTGTGCAAGGGGAAAAGAGAAGAGCAGAGAAGGGGTGATGTATTCAGCCAGAAAACATTTTGAAGAGCTTAAAGAAGTTTTGTTCTGGATCAAGACATCCTAGAGAGCCCACTGTAAACGCTTCTGCTCTCTAATTTCAGTGGAACTATACTCATGTGAAGCTGAGAGGCTTTGCAGATCCAGGTTGGGTGGATATATGAAACTGGGCGCACATGTGCACAAGCCTGTGTTGCAAGCACATAGGCATGCATGTCACACCGTGGGGAGCCCTTTGCACACACATATAGTAGCATCTGGACCCACTGAAGTCTCTGGGACAAACGGCTGTTGCAGCTGTACGTTTCTGACGACAGCGTGCGGAGGTACCTGACAATTCAGAGATGACTGATGCATACCTGCACCACCTGTGTGTGCTTCAGCAGAGAAGAGAGCCCAGAACACATTTCCAGCTGTATCTTTTGTCACTCCACTGCCTATTCCAGCAGTGTGGCTGCTCTGAAAGATCGTGCCCATTTCTGTAAATAAACTCTGATAAGGGCCTAGCCCCCAGCTGGTGTAACCATGCAGCGGTGCTAATTTACAGCAGCTGAGAATTTGCCTCAGTGTCTCCTAGCCCAAACCAAGCCTCTATAAAAAGCTGGTTTCTCAAGTTCAGCTGTGGTGCAAAAAGCCCTGTTCCTGTAAGAGGGGACTAACCGGGTGGCTTGCAGCAGCGATGCTCCTGCTAACGTGCCTAGGAGGAGGCAGTGTGGATGTGCCACAGCCTTCATCCCCTGCTTCCCTCCTGCAGTCCCGGTGCAGCTGACCCTGGTGTGCTGGTGGTAATTCTGGCAGCACTTTGGCCCACGTGGATTTGTTCTGTCTGACTCGATAAAAAAATAAGTCTGAGAAATCCTTTACATGCACAGAAAGCTCTCTTCCCTGCAGACACCAGAAAGCTGTGTCTTCCTCGTAATAGTTTCTGCTTTCCTTGCCTCCCTCTTGTTGTATTTGCCCAGTAGGTCCTAACCAGAGGTTTTTCACAATGTTCAGCAGAAGATACTGGTGCCACTTTGTGACACAAAATCCTGTGCTGCTCTGATGCCCGTGGAAAGCATGGTTTGGTCTGTCCCTACCTTGGCACAAATCACTTATTTGCTTTGCTTCTGCAGAGCCTATACGGCTGCTTTACCCTCCAAGTCACTCGGTATACACACAGCAGTAGGGATGAAAGAGGCTTCAGGAAATAGCATGCTGAGATGTGAGCCCTCCCAGGCCTCCAATCAACCCCCCTGAAGGGGAAAAGCCTAGGGCTAAAGACCAAATTCTAATTATAACAACAGATCTGCAGTCATTCCCAATTATGTCAAGCTCTTCAACAAGGAATTAAACAAGTTATAAAACGGGTGCGCTATCTTATTCTTCCCCCTAGCATTAATACTATTATGTTGTAAAAACATGGCAATATCTAAACAACATGTGAAGGGAACATTAAAGTGGCATGTGAATGACAGAGGAAAACAATATTAGTGTGACAGACAGATCCTTTCTTGCTCCACAGGCATGATTTACGACAGAATTATACCAGGTTTAGGCTACAGTCATGCCTCAGATTGCAGTGGGGATAATTAAATGAAGCCAACAAAAACCTAACAAAATCTGATTGCTGGAATCTGGGAAACTGCAAAGATCACAATGTGAAGTAAAAGAAGATTTTGCGCTTAAGAACAAGGATAACTCATCGCAGATTATGTTACCAGCAAGTGTCATGTGTTGGGGCAGTTTGCATCTTTGGATCAAGACTGAGGAACTTTGTGGGACACAGAACCTGAAAGCGTACCTTTTAGACTCAGAATCAGAATTGCTGG
Organism: Syrrhaptes paradoxus; assembly: GCA_013400615.1. Taxonomy (NCBI): domain Eukaryota; kingdom Metazoa; phylum Chordata; class Aves; order Pterocliformes; family Pteroclidae; genus Syrrhaptes; species Syrrhaptes paradoxus. Next base: position 3,227 of record VZTO01013132.1, on the reverse strand, counting down.
GAAAAAAGAATAATATCATGGTTAAATAGTAATAAAATCACAGTTGTGCCTTCCAGGCTGAGAGTTTATGAAACTTGTAAAAAAAATAGTAGCAGAGAAGTGAAATGGGAGAGGTCGTGATTGCACGAGGACAGGCTGAGCCCTGCTGTCTCGATAGCTGTTGCTCCAGAAGCCTTCGCTAGCACTTCCACATCTGCACATCTTGGTGTGCAACGCTTTGGGTTAACTATACACGGGTGATGCCTGACTCCTTCAGCACCTTCTCTGTTACCCAGTCATTCCCAGCTGTGCAAAGTGGGTGGCATTTTACACTTACTTCACTTTCTCTTCAGTCAGGTGTAAATGGCTGCAAGAGGTGTAAAACAGAGTGCAGCTGGGGTGAAGAATAAGAAAAATAGCCTGTGAGAAGGTTATTTCTCTCCATAAAATCTGTTTCTTGCCTCTGGCATTGTAGCTGGAATATGACTGAGAAAATGTCATGAGAATATTACTACTAGTTCAGTATGTGTTTGTACAGTACCTAAGACAGTAGAACAGTAATACATAATAGTTGTTACACCGTACCCAAAAGAAGCCCTGAATGTGATTTGTAAAGTGAGATTAAAGAGATTCAGAAAGAGAAAGAATTCAGGTTGAGGCAAATGTCTCACACACGAGCAAAACCCAGAGCACAGGATGGCAATGGAAAACCCTGTGCTACTCTAACGGCACTAGGAACAGCAAACTGCAAGGGACAGAGCCCTTTGCTTTACATACATCAAAACTTTTTGCAGGTCACATCTCCTATCAGTTGTCCATCGAGGGGATTAGTTACCTCTGCCCAAATTCTCATTTCGCATAATCTTCCCTCTGAGGCACTTTTTACCATGCAAAGCATTTCACGGGGCCGTGCAACAGACAAGCTTGCAGTGAAACTTTTTTTTGGCCGTGCAGAATGTCTGAAAAGGCCATTAAAGCGTTTCTTTTTAGTCTCTTAGGTGGGAGCAGACAAACTGTGACAACACTCTATCTATTGCAACAACAGGATACTGAGCTTCATTCTACCGGCACACCTGAGGGGCTGTGACGTGCAGGGGGACAGGTTTACACCCTGTGCCTTTTGCAGCTCTGCTCCAATCAGCAGGGTCATTCAGACCACAAAATGCCTGAGTCAGAATCTGCTCTGTCCTCCAGCATCATTTGCTTTCCCTCTGCCTGATATAGGATGTGTGCATGGGTGTAATTCTTCCTTCTGCTTCTTTCTATCTGTTGCCCAATGAGTCTCCATAGCATCAAGATCTCGGAGATACTTTTGGCTTGATATAGGGGCAGATTCCTGTATGACAGCGCAACTTCTAGGGTGTCTTTAAAATGTTTCTTATCCAGAGAAGAGGTTGCAATGGATAAGCAGTTACTTGGAGACAAAGGGCTGTTATGTTGGCTTAATCAAACCTGTCCCTAGCTGTCCTTCCTTCCCAGGAGACCCACAGGGATTATGGGGTGGATTCAGTATTTTGTTGATGAATTGCTCCCTGGAGGCAGCTTAGGTTTGGGGCTTCTGTGTGCGTACAGGGACTGCAAAATATGCAGCATCAGGCCTCCTGTGCCTGCAGAGATTGACCCTCCTGCACATGGGTGGCAGGTCTGATGGGTCATGCTGCGAGAAAGACACCGTGGCACAAACCCTCCTGCCCCCAGTGGGTGCCTCACCCAGCTGGGGACACTGCACACCCCTGCAATCTTTATTTTCATAGGAAATCAAAACAAAACAACAAAAAAAATAAAGTACTTTTATCTATAAAAACAATACAGGACCAGATTTGTCTTTCAGTTTTGCATTGTCTACAATTTAAGGCCAGAAGGGGCTATCAGACAGACTGTTCTTCAGTCTGCCGCTTTGCATATATATCACAGGTCATTTCATTTTAACCACTTTTCACAGAATCACAGAATCACAGAATGTTAGGGATTGGAAGGGACCTCGAAAGATCATCTAGTCCAACCCCCCCAATTTTCCCTACAATGAACCCAAGAGCTTGTATATTCAAAAGGCAGTTCAGGCTTGATCTGGAGCCATGAAAACATGGAGAATTCATCACATTCACTAATCATCTTCCCTGTTAAAAATGTGAGCCTTCTGTCAGGTGCATTGGTTTGGTTTTGATTCACAGCCATTGTTTCTCATTTTGTCTTGCTTTGCCAGGTTAAGTAACCCTTTAGGGTCTGCCATTTTATCCCTCTGAAGTTATTTGCAAATTTTAATTCAGGCACCGTTCCACCTCCTTTCTGACAAGCTATCCTCCGAGTCTCTCCCTGGAAGGCATTTCCTCCAGCCTGTGAACCGTTTTGTGACCGCTTTCTCCACACTCAGATTTTTTCAATGTGAATTTTAAAGCACGGATACCAAAAATATACGCTTTTCCCATTTCGGTTTCCCACGTGCTGAAGGGTATGAATTACACTCCCCTCCTTCCTCTCTTCTTATCAGCCGAATAATGTGTCAGCTTTTCCATTATTTCACTCCAGACTGATGTCAGGCTAACCGGCACGGAGAAACCCAATTCATCTGCTCCCCTTGTTGGAATTTCTGGCATAAAATTAGCCTTTGCCCAGTTTCCTGGAGGAATTCCAGCATCCTGGAACTGCTCAGCATTAGTACCAGTAGGCTCGTGATCCCCACAGCCAGGTCCTTTACAACCCTGGCCCTTAACTTCTCTGGAGGTACAGATATAAGTATTTTTCTCTCTCTTAAAGGTTATTCAATTCTGCTTACTAATGGAAAGTATTTTCTGTCCTCATTTAAAATGAAGATATAAATTATTTGTTTTCAACTGCAAACCAGAAATATTTATCCAACATATCCACCTTTCCCCATCACTGACAATTTCCTCATCCACACCTAATCACATATCACCAGAGGCTCTTTTCTTTCTCTAAGAGCAAACTTTTTTGTTCTTAAGTCTCTTTTTTCCTCATATCTTTCACTTCCCTGGGCAGTTTCCTACATTTCGTGCTTCTTGGTTACTATTTCTTGGACTCTCTCTACCTTTTTTCCACTTGTTATCCAACAGAGAGAAGAGAATGCTATTACATACTGCTTTCACCACACCTCTGATCCAGCATTTGAGGTTGTTAGCATCTTTTGGGTTTTAAAATCTGGGTGTATTCAGACACAGGGAGTCAGGACTGAAAATAGTACTTATTCTGCTTACAGAACTACAAAGGACATAAACCATAGAACCATAGAA
>VZTO01013131.1:0-17446 GCA_013400615.1 Syrrhaptes paradoxus | reverse complement strand
GCTGGGTAACTTATTCAGAAGCAATATACATATGCACTCCTGTTTTTTCCCCGCTTCCACTGCTTACAAGATAGAGGATATATGGCTGTTGATTAGCCAACATTAGTTTTGGTATAGTTAACAGAGCATCCCCATTCTCCTAATTTTATTATAATGTTCCCTTTTCCCATTTCTAATATTCATCTTCTGCCAACCCAAGTCCAAATAACCCTTTCCAAATAAAATTGACAGGGTAAGAAATGTACTCTTCTACAATGTAGGGGTTTCATCTGTTTCATTTTACATATTTGTGTGGGGATATGCAATCTTTCAGAGGGAAAACAAGAAACTGTTGTATAGTATGTTAACCCCTTTTTTCCCTTTCCTGCAAAATTAAAAACTTCAAGCCTTTGAAAATCTCAGCCTTGTCTGAAGAGCTGGAAATTCCCGGCAGTACTGAGGTGCTGCATGATTTCTACAGTTGTGAGATGCCCCTGGCCTATAGAGTGACACATTGTGCTAGGCTGAACCGCTGTTCTAACAAAGTCTTGTGAACTAAGGTGGAATGCTGCTCACCCGTATAAGTTACTTTCCTAATGAGTCTATTTTACTTCTGACAAGTATAAAATCAAAAATCCTAAAATGGGAGGCTCCAGATACTAGCCATATTTATGAGCAGTGTGTGGTTTAGAAAGAAACCTGCAAAGCTGTACCAAATAAAGAAGTCCTTTGTTTTCAGTCTGTCTTTGTAGTTAAAAAACAAAACCAAAACCAAAAAAACCACAAAAGACCATTGAGTATCTTTTCAGCTGTATCTGGAAAGCTGTTTATTCTTCTGTCTTGACAGTTGCTATATTTGGCAATAATGGGAGAGACTGTTCTGAATCTGAAAGCTCATGGCTGATTAGGAGTACTACTGTTCAGATCGAGTAAGAAGTTAGTACAGAGTTTTACATACAGTTGATTTTAAAAATATTTTTCATACCTTCATAGTTAAACAGAGTTCATTTATTTTTAAACAATGGGTAAGACTTTGTGACACAGAAATCCAGGTTCCAGTGGCTTTCGTGTACGTGCTGTACACAAATACATATATGCACAAAGTGCACTTACACACACCACTCACTAAATCCTAGTTGGCTGAGATTATAGGGAGTTTTTTAACATGCATTTCCTGAATGTCAGTGGCACTGTATGAGCAAAATGTGTTAAAGAACTTGTGTTGAATGTTGAAAATAAAGTCATAATTTCTTTGCTTTTTACTGGCATGACATTCTGGAATACACAGGCGCCACATTATCTACACTTTTTTGACAAGTGTATCCTAGTGCAAATTCTACTTTGGTCCTCAGGAGGTGTACTCATGTTACCAGACTCCGAGTACTATCATGTCTTGCTGTCTGTTTTGTCATTGTCTAAATACATCTCTGTCTGTTTGTACACAGTGTGTCTTGTAGTTAATGTACCACCTAAATGTGTTTATGCTCTCCTTTTTTAAATTAACAGTATCAAAGCAGAAGTTGTAGAGGTGTCTATTTCCTTAACCATCTGTGCAGTGAGGTTTTTTAAGCCTCAGAAAAAAAAAGTCTGTCTAAAAATTCTGCTGGAAGCCAGTTGTTTTAATGCAGAGGGATAATTAGGAAGGCTTTTTCTACTTGAAATAATTGCTCTAATTATTTTATCTGTCGTCTTTTGCAGTGTTGTCCATGATTTTGATGGTTATAATCAGGTACATTTCAAGAGTACTTGTCTGGATTTTAACAATTCTTGTCATTCTGGGATCACTTGGTAAGTCTGGTTTGTCCCCCAGTTTCTGAGTGCCCAGTTCTAATCTTTGTGCTCCATGTCCTCACACCAGCTACATCCTGCCCAGATCTTGGACCATCTTCAGCTTTCTTTTCTGTCCCTTGAAAGACATACATAAAAAATGCCACCTTTGTAATTGCAGTTGTCTCCTGGAGAGTACATCACTCCTTAGAGATTTGCTGCACACCCTGCTTAGCTGGCAAGCTTCCTGTCAACCTATCTCACTAGAGCCCACGGCACTTGTAGCACAGCCCTAAACATCACTTGCTTCTTAACTTGCCTTCCAGACATGTCTGGGTATGTCTGACTGCATGACTACCCACTGAACATACTCAAACATGCAGGCATCAAAGGGCAACTATCGTTTATGCAGCCTCAGGGGACCTTAGGAGGTAGATGTCACAACCCTGACATGTTCATCATCACCCTTTAGTCCTCTGAGTAGCTCTGTAGGTGTATCTAAGACCTGTTCTTGAGGAGAGGAAGTGAAGATGCTTTTCTAGCATTTCTAATTGAATTATTGTATTTCCTTATGACTCAGAACGTCCTGTATGACCTAGGTCATGTATGAAATACAACCAGCCATGCCATCTTGGGAATGGCCAAAGATTGTCTCATCCAAAATGATGTAGCTTGCATGAAAATAGCCTTACTTTGTCAAATTAACTTTTACATTTGTAAAACTAGTTTTCTGTTATTGATACTGAGTAGCTAAGCCAAAATGTAGGGGCAGATGACTGTAGAGAAGGAACAAAGTTAGAATAATCAGATTAGGAATCACTAGCAATTTAATTATTGCAATTCATTTCTACAAGGGATGGAAAAAAATCAGCAGACCATCTATTTTTTCAGGATCACTTGGGTTTTCTGCTTACTGGTCTCAGGATCTGTAACTACAGAAAAGGAAAAAAAAAGGGTTTTTTTTAATTTATGTCCTCTTTAGAAGCTGAGAACTATGTTGAATGAAAGAGTTGATTGACTTATTGCCATCTGTTAGTATGTTCTAGAAAATTATATCCATTACACACACTGAATAAGAACATGTCATTTGTGAGACGTACTGCTTATTCTCTATTCACTGTTTAGAACCTGCCAAAAAAGCATCTTCCATTTCAGATCTGAACGGAGTACCTTTATCAAAGACTTATTATATCTAGATAAGCTTATGCAGATGATTTAGAAATAGCAACAGAATGCCGTAGGATACTCAAAAGAGAAAAAACTGTATCAGAGAGGAGTGGTTATCTCCATGAGAGTCTGAGATCCTGTATTTAAGAGAAGTTCTACCTTGGAAAGGTAGTTAGAATAGGGGAATGATATTATGGCCATAAGGCTAGGATTTTGCAACAGAGGTTAGAGGAAAGTACCTCACATTCTATTGGCCTCCTGTGCCTTTCACTGATGTATTTTCCAGTGACCAAAATACATTGTCTGATGCAGGTGTAGCTATGTGTCATTAACCTGAGGTGCTGTTTTCAGCATCAGGGCTGTTCCTTCTCAGTTAGTCTTCCCAGGAGTTGTAGATTCCTTCTTTTGTTTATCTTCTTATTTGGCATCCTAATCCGAAAGTTCCTTTCTGTTCCCCCTCCTAAATTCTTACTCTCTACATTATTCTACACTTATATACAATACATCCTACCATTTAACTCTTTATTATTCTTTTTGTTTCCCTCTTGCCTGTCTAATGGGAGCTGTGATCTTCATTGTTAGGGCTCCCCATGAACTAGTCCCTTCATGTACTTCATCCTAAAACACAGAGTCAAAGAGCTGCAAGTCTCTTAACTGGTTGTAATGGGGTGAGACTGTGAAAGAGTATATCCCCTTGAGAAGAGGGCAACAGAGGAGAACTAAGAACTTCTCCTCAGAAGTGCCCGATGGGTTAAGTATCAATGCCTTTAAGTATACTATAGCAGACTAGATCTATAAAGAAGAAACTGTTTCATTTCTTTGGTACTAGTTAGTATGACTGTCACATAGAAAGACCATCTTGCATTTGTGCTTTTTTTTTCTCTCTAAAACATAGGTGGTACAGGAGTCCTGTGGTGGCTCTATGCTAAGCAACGAATATCTGCCAATGCTGTTGAGACTCAAATAGCCAAAGACAATCTTCAGGCTCTCCTGATCTATGCCATTTCAGCTACAGTCTTCACGGTATGCTTTGCTAATGACTATATTATTTTCTTGTTCTGTCTTCCTGGTGGTCTCTTTTCAGGTGAAAGGTTTATATTGCATACATTTTTGGAGAGTTTATTTCTATTGCAAGCTCCATTGCAGTGATTTTTTTTTTAATTTTTTTTTTTTAACTTCCAGGCATTGTTCTCTAATGTCTGGTTTTGACATAAGAGAGAGTTCCTAACTCTGCAGCTACTCTTCTCTGCTGTAAAATGTCCACAGGGACTTCCAGGAATAGGTACAATACTGGCCTCCCGTCCAATTTCACTTATGAGATTTTTCTTAGGTTCCCAGTTCAGAGGCACCTAGTCATTTCAGTTTATTTGAAAGTCCTTAGACCATTCCTACTTCTGAAATCAGTTGTTCCCAAATTTGTCCAGTTATAGGAGGATCATGATTCTGATTACTGGACCAATTTATCTTCTTTAAGCCTTGCTGTTGGTTTCTGAGTCACTGACCTTACTGCTAAAAATTGATAAAGTTTGGCTAACTTACGTGGCAAGACCACCACACCATGCTCAAATACAAATGTTAAGTTGTATTATTTGTTAAATCTTCTTGTTTCACTGGTTTGTAAAACGTAATTGAAGATAAAATCAGGTCTGTTTAATCAAACTGAAGCTGATGATGATTCCAAATACATAATTACGAGATTGGAATTCACCAAAAGTATAATTTGGAAAATGATTTATCACCAGAAGAAGCTGCTAGAGGTATTACATTTTGATCCTATGATCTTATAGATAGGACATGTATTAATTTGCCATGTTTGAATATCCTAGCTGTGCAAAATAATAGCTTGCTTATTTTTCAGTTCTCTAAAATGTGATTTGGAAACTTCTCCCTCTAGGTCATCTTGCTCTTGATAATGTTAATTATGCGGAAACGAGTAGCTCTCACCATTGCCTTGTTCCACGTGGCCGGCAAGGTCTTCATTCACCTGCCGCTGCTAGTCTTCCAGCCATTTTGGACATTCTTTGTACTTATCTTCTTCTGGACATACTGGATCACAGTCCTGCTTTTTCTGGGAACTACAGGTAAGCAGCTACCAGGCTTGTTTTAAAAAAGGTCAGCATCTTTTTTGTATAGTTTCAGGCAGAGCTGGTTAAAAAGCGCATGGGAGCCTCTAGGAAAAAAAGCCCATATATTGTGCTTCTGTTCTTGTCTGCTTCAGTGTCTTCAAAACACTTGTTTCAAGAAAGTTGTTGTGTGTTTGGTCTGTCTTCCTAGTATTATATTACTGTGCCTTAGGGCGTCTCTTCGGTTTGGTTCAAGTTGGCATGTTACAAACCGCAAGACTCCATTAATAAGACTACTATAACAATTTTTCAAATAATTCTCTCTAATTGTAGATGAACAGGTTAAAAAACCTCCTAATCTTGTAGCTAATCTCATAAGGTATTGTATTGTAGCCAGTACTCACACAGAGGAAGACATAGTAATGAAAAGGCTGTTGCACACAATTACTGTCTCCAAAATGTAACTATACGAAAATTAGTTTTCAGTTGTTCATAACTTAAGTGTCCAGTATTATTCCAGCATTTTCCAGGATTATTAGGGAGATTATTCTTTCTACACTGTATTCTGAGTGTAGCTGATTTATTCTCAATTTCTGCCTGCTGTGAAGGATGTAGAAGACGAGAGCTTTGTTTGTGTTCATGGTCTGACAAGAGCTTCTGGAATTAGTCGATCCTATAGGTCCAAATCTAAGTTACTTCAGCAAAGAAACCTAGCAACTGCTTTTTAAAATGGGAGATGTCTGTGTTATTTTGCAGTAAGTTGTAGGCAATAGAGACCATCATGCATTACTAAAACATTACAATTTTGGAGCTTATTGTTTACTGCTGATCCAAAAGTATCAGTCTTTCAAGTCACAGAGCTATTTCAGGATAATACAAAGTAAGTGTTTTTAATTCCATAGCCTGAATTCTTAGCAAGGGATAGAAGTAATAGAATTCATTTGTTCTTGCTCTTGTTACTGTTGAAATTTTTAATTTTCATTACATGCTGGACTATGTGCAGAAAGTGTTCATTTCTGAAACTGAGTAAGTCTCAGTCCTATGCTTCACTCTGTGAGTTAAACACCACTGCACAAGGACTAAATTTGTAGTAGAATTTAGAATAATATATTTTACTGACAGAACTCTTTGCTTGGCCTTGATAACACAAAGCCTGATTTATGCTTTTAGCTTTATATGTACTCAGTATCTTACCTGATACCAGTTAAATAAAATCATTGTGCAAATAGAGCCAGATCTTTTCACTCCAAACCAGGAGAACTGAAAAAGTGTACGTTATCTGTGTGAGAAGAAACCTACACTTAAAAAGAGCTTGTTCACTAAAATCAAAATTATTTTAATAGTTCAGTTTATTCACAAGAAAATAGTATTTTTGTATGTAAGCGTAAAAGCATAGCTAAGAAGGTGGAGAAGGCGCAATCAATGTTAAATCAAAACAATTGTTTTTGAGGTAAGAATTTTATACGTGTGATGTTACTTTCAGTCTTTTTCTGAATCTCGTCAGCTGTTCACATAACTTCTAAAGATAAAACGTCTCAATGTGGGTTAACACATTGAAATAGAGCTTCTACTAGGAGGGTCTGACGTGCTGTCAGTATCAATACATTATATCGTTATTCAGGTTAGACGAAGAGTCAGTGGATTTCTGAATGTATGAAGTCATTAGAATCTCTAAAGCTGCTCCTTATGTCTGTAATACCTTTAAAGCTACAAATATTGTAGAAATATATGAGTGTGGTGGTTTATAAAACCAAGGGGACAGTTTTCTAAACACCTGGTGGGCTGAGGCAGGGACAGGGAGGGTTTCACTCACCACTTAGGGTCATGGGCAAGAAACCAACACGACTTGTGAAGAACAATAAAACAGCTGAATTTATTAACTATTTACAACAAGAAGCAGTATATTGAAAGAGAGAAACCAGATCTTACAAAAAGGCACTTCTCCCCCACCCCTCCCTTCTTCCCAAAGCCCAAAGGCTTTGTTCTGTACGTTCTCCCCTCTGATGGCACGTGGTGGAGGGAGTGGTGGATGCAGTCAGTCTGCCGGTCCTTTCTCACAGTCTCTCCCAGCTGCCATGTGGAGCTTCCAACGGGGGTTCAGTCCCCCGGCGACTCCCCCGACTCCGGCGTGGGGCTTCTAGTTTCAGCGTGGGGTCTTCCATGGCTGCTTCTTTTCTTCACCACGTGGCAGGGGAAATGCTGAGAGCATTCTCTTCCATGGTTCCGACTCAGTACCTGCATGGCCGTCTCTTTTAGCATCCCTGTTCTCTTTTCTCCGCCATCGAAGGTCTTAATCGGCTCCTGGGAAAAAGGGCTCCCGGGCAAGCCATGGCGGAGGCTTGGTCTATGGCAGATCCGGTTCGCAGAAGCCGGGCAGGTGGCTGGGTAGCTGGGCTGGTCCACCCGAGCTGGGCCCTGCCCAGGGCCACGCCAACCCATTGTTCTGTTCCCCTTCTTAAATATGTTATTCGCAGAGGAGGCGATTGGCTCAGCCCTGGCCTGGGTTGGGTCCAGCCTGAAGATGGGCAAGCAGTTTCTTACAAAAAGGCTATGTGACAGTGCCCTTCCCCCACTTCACCCCTGTTACCAAATGCTTGGGGGGGAGAAGGGGGGTTCAAGGGGGGGTGACTCGTTAAGAGTCATTTAAAAGAGGAGCCACCACTTTAACCCCTTCCTTGCCTCTAGACAAAACTCATAACATACATGCACAAAGACTTACCATAAGGAAAACAAAAGTGATTGTTAATGTTGACAGCTAGATGTGAGGAGTATTTCTTCTCGCTGTGTGAATAATATCAACAGATCAGCAGACTGAAATTAAGAATGACTGAAGCAGGCTTCTAGTATGTTGCCCAGAGAAGCTGTGGATGCCCCATCCCTGGAGGTGTTCAAGGTCAGGTTGAATGAGGCTTTGAGCAACGGGGTCTAGTGGAGGGTGTCCCTGCCCATGGCAGGGCGGTTCCAACTCAATGGTTTTTAAGGTCCCTTCCAACCCAAAGCATTCTATGATTCTGTGTTTAATTATAAGAATTTTTGCTACTTAGTGGTTAGTTTTTGAAATTTTCACCAGGTTGCTAAAAATCAAAAGAAGTGTTGTGGGATTTTGAGTGTGCTCAGAATATTTTTTTTTTAATGCTTTTTTCAAATGCCATTATACTGTCTCAAAAACTATTTCTTATGAACAATTTTCCTAAACATGACATTTAGAACTATTAGTAGAAGCTAGAGGGGTTCTGCTGTACATGTTTATGAACTGCTAGTATCATATGCATCCATCTTTCTGAGTTGATGTAAGCACCATTTCCTTTTTTACCCTCATTTATTTCTAGGTAGTCCTGTCCCAAATGAAGAAGGATTTGTTGAGTTTCGGATGGTAGGTCCTTTGAAATACATGTGGTGGTACCATGTAGTGGGACTCATCTGGATCAGCGAGTTTATTCTAGCCTGTCAGCAGATGACAGTAGCAGGAGCTGTTGTGACATACTATTTTACAAGGTAAGGACAACTTAGACAGCTCTACTGTGAGTAGTCTAGAAATCGAATTAGCAGAAATAATGAGGGACAGAGCTTTTGGGAAGAATACTTGCTTCTGTCCTGAAAGCTGGAGAGCAGTTGAATTCAATTGACTCTTTTAAAATCATGTCATGTCCTAAAATAATCTGTTTTGCTGCTTATAGATGGTACTCTTGAGATTTAGGACTTGAAGTCTTGTTTGCCTTGTAACCTGTGCACATTGTATGGACATGGATGGTTGTTTACAAAGCAGCATGCATCTGGAAGGTCACCTGTGATGATAATAATGCATGCTAATAAGCTCAGTAGAGATCAAAAAATATTGAAAGCAATTGATTATTATTTTAATTGCACAACAGTGCCCTTTCAGTTATTTATAGTGGTTCATTAATCTTTCTTACACAGGATTTCTTAAGATCTTATTAGACTCAGTAGTTACATATAGATTCTGACAAGATCATGTACAAATAAGAAGTGATACAAAATATATTTGCATTGAAGGTCCATATTTCATTACTATATTTGTGTACTAAATTGTGTATCAGGGTATACTTTATGCTGGCTATCCTGCGTGTATCTGCTAGCTGTTCAGGAAAGCAATACTAATTATTAAGCAGTGGTTTTGCCAACCTTCAGACACAAGAATTTTACTTCACCAAGGTAAGAAACAGAACGGCAAACTTAGCTTTGGGGTTTTACTCTCTAGTATTTGAAAGCTTTTGTGGAATTAAGTTTGCTTAAAATTTACCTTAAATATGTGAAAAATAAAGTTCTTATTTTAGCCATTTAGGTTGCTTTTTTTTTCAGAAAAAATGTGGTATCAGAAGCTTTGTTAGTATTTCTTGAGAAGAAATGATACTTCAGTGATCTGAAGTATTACATCTTGGTAGGTAGAGCAGAACTATGGCAATATTTTTGGTACAGAAAAGAAACAAGTATACTGATACGTGCTTTTTAAAAGTGTAGTTTAATGAAGCTTCTCCACATGTTGTCCTAAATGTAGTAGTTCATCATACATTTCATGAAAACAAAAAACCAACTCAAAAACCCAACACATAATTGTTCAGGAACTGTATAAGTAATTTTATTTCAGATGTTCTCAAAGTCTTTTTCAAACAATATAAATACAACTTCTCTGGGTAAAGAGCAGCATGAGTAGGTGATGATGACAAGATATTTAGCACTGGTGGTTTACTTAAGCAAGGAAAACCAAGATGCTGGTGTGGTGCTATCCCCAAGAAAAAAAGCATTGGTATCCTAAATACACAGGTAGTTTAGCTAGTGGTTTTTGGTATAAGTTATTGGCCTTTCATATGAAGAATACTGGATATGAAATTTGCCAGTGATATCTAGCAACCACACTCTATTTTTGCCATCTGCTTTTAAAAGTCTGTTTTTTTTAAAAAAAATGGGGTTTTAAGTAATGCATGCAGATATTTTTCAAGTGCATGATTCAGATCACAAATGTTTATTTGGTTTGTCTTTTTTAACTGAGACTTACTGTCTGAATTGCTTTTGACTCCTTATCTGCCCTAGTCTTTCAAACAGTATCAAAAGCAAGGAAATAACTTACTGTGCTGACAGAAATTCTGTTGTATTATTAATGATGAAGTCCTCCAATACAAGATGCTACACAGATGTAATCTTGTGAATAATTTAACTAGATTGAGTAAAGAACTAGGAAAAAGCAGAGAGGATAACTTTGCATTGAAATAGATTGCTTAGCAATGTGTATGCTTCAGCTGTAAATTTATGTATTTTCTATCACCTGAGGGTGAATGATTTTTCTTTTAACTGTACCCTATCATTCTATAACAAGAATTAATTTTAAGTTAGTAAATACCTATTTCTCCCTATTTTTATTCTCTTTTGCATTTTAAGGTACAGTTCTAATTTGAAAAGTGACTTAGTAAGAAAGAAAAAGACTTAATTTGGACTTCCCCATTATTTTGCATATTAGCATCTTTCCACAGCAAATGAGATTAAGTTATCCATGGAGAAATGTTTTACATGTGTTCACTTTTCATTCACCTTATCCAGATTGATTTCTTTTAACTCAGGCAATAACAGAGTTCAAGGTGTTCGGCATTACAGATTCTGCCCTCAATTATATTTACCTCAAAAAGGAGGAAGTGGCTGGTTTGCCTGGGTGTAAGGCTCAGACCATTTATGTGATTGTGTCCAAAGTGGAATAGAATTTGGCTTCCCCCACATGAGCTCTAAAAGTTAATTGGAAAAAAAATATTTTAATCAGTAACATCTCAGGATTAAGTTATGCAGACATTAGTTTAATGAAATGATGACTACTTTTTTTTCTTGAATGAAACTCACATGAAAGTAACTTTCTCCTAAGCTAAGGAGATATTTAATGTTCAGAATGTTAGCACTTGTTCCTTTAATATGCTTATTATTATGTTCATATTTCTAACAAAGAAGAAGAGCCATTCTTTAAATGTTGAATAGAGCTGGTCTTAGAGAGAGAAACAGAAGTGGCTTCTTTGGTAGGAAAAATAAATGAAAACTTTAAGAGGGAATTGCTTCAGAACTGTGAAAGTGAGCATTCATCCGCTAGATTAAAAGTATTCTAGCCAAGTTGCAATAAAATAGCTTATTTTAAGGTTTAATACTTGATTTGCACATCATCAAATGTAGTTTTATAGAATCTGCTAGTTGGCAATAGCGGTCATGCAGCCAACTGCTTGTAAGACTACCCTTAAGACATATTGATTCCTTATCCTGTTCCCGTTGCTGCATTAGAGCCAAAACTGTGACTTGCGCAGACTGTCAGTGAGGAGTGAACAATATATCCTGAAAGCTAGCTATAACGTTAATACTTTCCTTTTGCATGCTATTTTACTGAGAATGTGTAGTATTTCTCAATGGTATTACGTACATACTGATCGTTCTACTTTATTCTTTTTCTCTTTTTGACAGGGAGAAAAGGAATCTGCCATTTACTCCTATTTTGGCATCTGTTAACCGCCTTGTTTGTTACCACCTAGGAACAGTAGCAAAAGGGTCTTTCATTATCACACTGGTGAAGATACCACGAATGATTCTTATGTATATTCATTCACAACTCAAAGGAAAAGTAAGAGAAACAGATTCAGTTTTCTTACTGAAACTCAAGGCCTGATGCATTTACAGCTAATTTAATTTAATCTGTGTAGGAGGCTGGATGTCTTGGTTTGGCACATTTGGTCTTTAAAGAACCATAGAACTGAGATGGACTGCTTAAGTTACCAAGCTGAGTCTCAGTTACTGAAACACAAAGAAATACTGTTTTCTTAAGATCTGTTGTTTTTACTCTCTGTTTTCCCTCATTCTGTGCTTTTCTAGGAAAATGCTTGTGCTCGCTGTATGCTTAAAGCCTGCATTTGCTGCCTTTGGTGTCTAGAAAAGTGCCTGACCTACTTAAATCAGGTAAGTTTTTCAGTATTCGTTTTCTGTAAGAGCTGATAATATAAACACGTACATGTGTGTGTGTATATATATTCTCAGAATGCAGCCTGAGGCTGTTACATAATGTATTGTACTTTGGAACTGAACTTGGATGGTGCTACTACAGTCTTGTCTCTGTTACTTAAATTATACTGCAAGTTCCTACACCACTCTTTGTTTACGTTGCAAAGGTGAAAAATAGCCAGTACTCATCTCTGCAAACATGGTATCTCAACTTCATAACAATTTATTTAGTGGTTGCTGATGTTCCCCCCTCTGTCAAACTACGTCTGCATTTCAAAATGTGTTTGCTGTGAAAAGAGGGTGAAGCTTTTCTAGGTGTAATATTTAAGGTTTATGCGATTGAAAAACTGTATGTAATAGAAAGTTGTGATCATCATCTGCAAAGTGGAAAAAGAGCAGCAGGTTGCAACATGCTGTCTGGTCAGACCCCTTTGTAAAAGAGGTTTTATTGGCCTGTGGTTCCACTTCTGTTAAGTACATCTGTAAATATCTCTTTATTATATTTTTCACTGTTGTTCAATTTTTTGCTTGTGGAAATACAGAAAATAGAATCAGAATAAAGCATTTTTAAAAACCCAGTGTAATCCTTGAAAACTGTCCTGGCTAACCTTGAACGCGGGCTAGCGAAGCATCTAGAAATTATCTTGGTGGACTCGTATGACTCTCAAGCTCTTTTATATTGCCAGAATATTTTTTCAAAGTACTTAATTGCTGTAGCTATGCCACTGCTCACTTCTTCCTGCAGAAAAATTGCAAATTCTGTTTAATTAGTTTTTTGGAATCAACTTACTAATGCATAAATGATGAGCAAGGGAGGAAAGAATAGTAATTCTCTACTTTGTATAGTCTTCTGTCAGCTGATACATATTGCTTGATTCAACAACTCTCAAGGGAATATTTGTTCATTAGTATCGTATGACTTAACGTGACTTGTTCAGAAGCCGTATCTTACCCCTCTCCTTCCCCACCTCCATCTGAAATATCTGATCATTCCGTGAGTTAATCTTCACTCTTCTTTTCCCAGAATGCATATACAGCCACAGCTATCAACAGCACCAATTTTTGCACCTCAGCAAAGGATGCCTTTGTTATTCTAGTGGAAAATGCTTTGCGAGTGGCTGCCATAAACACAGTTGGGGATTTTATGCTGTTTCTAGGAAAGGTATGTCTGCTGTATGCAGTTGTTACAGACTTAGGTAGTAGCAAGCTTTCCTTAGCAAAGGCTGGCACCCTAAATACGAAATGCCTTGAAATTCCTGTTTCTTAGCATGCATTTTATCACATCTAGCTGCATATCATATCATATCAGGAAGGGTCTGTCCAGGATAGGTAGGATAAACAGATGATCCACTTATATTAAGTAGAAGTGATTAGAAAGGAATAGCTCAAGGTGATGACACCTTTTACATTGATTTATTTTTAGGGAGTCAAGAGAAAAGTAATTGGATGTTCTAAGCTTTTGTTTGGATTTGGGGTTAAAACCTAGAATTGTAAGTATGTTATCAGCTGCCTTCTCAACACGAATCCAAAACACAACCTCTTACTAGCTACTGTAAAGAAAGTTAGCTCTGTCCCAGACAAAACCAGGACAGAAAGGAAGTGTTCCTCTACATTCTTTTTAGTAAGGGCTCTCCAAGTTTGTGTTGAAAATTGACACATTATTGATCAACATTTATGACAAACTTGGCCTGAAAGGTAGTACAGAAACCTGCTCTGAGGAACTGCCAGCTTAAGCAACTAAGTTACCTCTACTCTAAGAATTAAAAGGAGACTAGAATAATTGCTGTGGTCAGTCAGCTTTTTGGATCTCCAGCTGATGGACATGTACTTTATGGAAACTTAATCCAGTGAATTATTCCTATCCTTTGAAGGATTTTCTGCCATTATTTACTAAAACAATTAATACCAATGTACTTAAATCACCTGTGCCTAAGTATGGTTGGTTGGACTGAACTATCTTCCTTATTACATTCCTCTACTTTTATTAAGTCAGGGTACAGTGGGTTTTAATTCACTAGTTAAATCAATAAGTTGTGAGAAGAAATAAACACATAATGAAGATATAGGTGCTTGGGAGACCATTAGATTACATAATGTTTTAGGGAGGAATCTGAAAGGTGTTAGGAAGCAGCTCCCTGAAAAGGTCTCTTTCAAATTATTAGAGAAATGCACAGGTGACAAAAATGTTAAAATGAACAGCAGCATATAAAAAATAGTATCAGCTAAACCAGTGCTAGGCTGCCAGCCTGTCTCCACTAGCAGTCCAACCCAATATTTTGATAATACAGTAAGGCTGACCTATTTTACAATTTCATGTTTAGCTGCAGTTTGTAATAATAGGTTCAGAAATGTTCGAAATATTGAGTGGCCACAACAATGGTTTTAGTCCTTTTGTTATTCCCAAAGACCAAACTGGTGCCCAGTGAAGTATCCGTTAGGGCCTCGCACATAGTATAGTTCTGTGGAGACTATTACATGAAGTGCCACATATGAATTCTGATACACTTTCACCTGTATGGAGATGAGACAGAGATAAGACAAGCTTGGAAGTTGTTTCCACCAGCAAACTGAAAAACATACCAACCTTTTAAGACCTACCTTCTCCTCCCCCCCAACCGAAAAACCAATTGCACCTTAGTTAATTGGTAGCATCAGGTTCTGGGGCTCTTATAATTGACAGGATAAAGTTATTTTTTACAGGAATATTCTGTAACACTGAAACTATGACGGAGGGATAAAAATGTAATTAGCTCTGAAAGATATCTTTATGTTGAAGGATGTGTTTGAAATTATTCCAATTTGCACACGCTGGACCAATGGATAAAATGTCATTTATACTCAGGGATGTGGGTAATTTAGGAGGTAAAGATGTCATTATCACTAGCGTTTGTAACCTCTAGTTCTGTTCCTGGTAGAGCAAGAAGCACATACGTTAAAAAAACAAATCAAACCAAACCAAAAATATCAAAAGGCTTCTGCCATTAGAGTTGTCTTCTGTTTTCTTCTTCAGGTCCTGATTGTCTGCAGTACAGGTTTGGCTGGGATTATGTTGCTGAATTACCAGCGAGATTACACCGTCTGGGTGCTGCCACTCATCATTGTCTGCCTCTTTGCATTCCTGGTTGCTCACTGCTTCCTTTCCATTTATGAAATGGTTGTTGATGTCCTTTTCTTATGTTTTGCCATCGATACAAAATACAATGATGGGAGCCCTGGGAAGGAATTCTACATGGATAAAGTTCTCATGGTAGGTTTCCCCTTGCTCTCTAAGTCTAAGGATATAATTCCATGAAATGGATGTTTTGACACTGGAGTGAACTCACTGAGTTTGATATGGTGAGTATCAGGGAGCGTGAGCAGGGGATAGATTGGTGGAGCTGCACCCTACCATCCCTGAGACAAAGGCAGGAGATGGAAGCTTCACAAGAAGCAGAGGATGCCCTCCCCTCTTGCCAGCAGGCTGAAGGAAGGGACCTAAGAGAAGCAGGGGGCGGGGAATGGAAACAGGTCTCAGCCTGGGGGGGCAGGTGACTCCCCTCCTGACCTTCCTCACCTTCCCAATTGCCCTTACACAATAGATTTGGGGCTCTGGAACTAGAGGGCCAGGAAAAATAAGGAGGAAGATGAAGATCTATCCAGAGGGTCGCCTAAGGTGAGACAGTCAGCCCCATACATTGTGACTGCCTCTGTTGAGAAAAAAAGAAGGGTAATTGTCATAGGTGATTCCCTCTTGAGGGGAACAGAGGGCCCAGTATGTTGACCTGACCCTTTACACAGGGAAGTCTGCTACCTCCCTGGGGCCCGGGTTAGAGATGTCACCAGGAAGCTCCCTGGTCTGATAGGGCCTCTGATCACTACCCACTATTGGTCATGCAGGTTGGAAGCGATGAGGTTGCGGAGAGAAGTACGAAAGCAATTAAAAGGGACTTCAGGGCACTGGGGCAACTGATCAGAGGGATCAGGAGCACAGGTAGTGTTCTCCTCAATCCCCGCAGTGGCAGGGATGAATACTGAGAGGATCAGGAGAACACACCTGATCAACACCTGGCTCAGAGGCTGGTGCCAGAGATGCAATTTTGGGTTTTTTTGATCATAGGGAGGCTTATGTGGCACCAGGCCTGCCAGTGACATATGGAGTTCACCTGTCTCACAGGGGGTAAGGATTCTTGCTCATAAGCTGGCCGGGCTCAGCGGGAGGGCTTTGAACTGGGTTCGAAGGGGAAAAAACCAGGCCCACTACAGACAAGCCTCGGCGTGGTATACTGAGGTTAGGAGTGAAATCAACAATTCAGCTCAAGTGCATCTACACTAATGCATGCAGCATGGGCAATAAACAAGAGGAGCTGGAGGCCGTTGTGCAGCAGAACAGCTGTGACCTAGTGGCCATCACAGAAACATGGTGGGACGAGTCTCATAACTGGAGTGCTGTAATGGATGGCTATAAGCTCTTCAGAAGGGATAGGCAAGGAAGGGGTGGCTCTGTATGTTAGGGATTGTTTTGATTGTATAGAACCCAACAGTTTGAGTGCTTATGGGTAAGAATGAAGGGAAAGGCTAACAAGGCTGATATCCTGCTGGGAGTGTGTTATAAGCCACCTCACGCGCAGGAAGAACAGATGAAGCATTCTATAAGCAGCTGACAGAAGTCTCGCAATCTCTCCCCTTTGTTCTTGTGGGAGACTTTAACTTGCCAGACATCTGCTGGAAATACAACATGGCAGAGAGGAAGCAGTCTAGGAGGTTCCTGGAGTGTGTGGAAGATAACTTCCTGACACTGGTAAGCGAGCGTAACAGGGGAGATGCCTCGCTTGACCTCCTGTTCACAAACAGAGAAGGAGTGATGGGAGATGTGGTGGTCAGAGGCTGTCTTGGGATTAGCAACCATGAAATGATAGAGTTCTTGATCCTGGGTGAAGTAAGGAGAGGTGCCAGTAAAACCAATAACATGGACTTCCAAAGGGCAGACTTTAAGCTGTTCAGGACAGTGGCTGGCTGACTTCCTTGGGAGACAGTCCTGAAGGGTAAGAGGGCCCAAGAGGGCTGGATATTCCTCAAGAGGGGGGTCTTAAAAGCACAGGAACAGGCTGTCCCCATCTGCAGAAAGGCAACACAGCAGAAAAGACAATCAGCCTGGCTAAACAGGGAGCTTTTGGTAGGACTCAGGGAAAAAAGGGAGAGTCTATCACCTCTGGAAAAAGTCAGGCAACCCAAAAAGAGTACAGGGATCTTGTTAGGTCATGCAGAGTTAAAATTAGGAAGGCAAAAGCCCAACTCAAAATCAACTTGGCTGCAGTGGTAAGACATAATTTAAAATGTTTTTACAAATGCATCAACAACAAAAGGAGAGCTTTGGAGAATCTCCATCCCATGTTGGATGCAGGGGGGATCATTGTCACCAAGGACAAGGAAAAGGCTGAGGTGCTTAATGCCTTCTTTGCTTCAGTCTTCAACAGTCAGACCAGATATCCTCAGACTGTTCAACTCCCTGAGCT
>VZTO01013130.1:206364-226696 GCA_013400615.1 Syrrhaptes paradoxus | reverse complement strand
AGCAGATGAATGATGAAAGCCTGTAGTTCTATTTGTATGACAAGAGTGAGGAAATAAATTAAGGACTATTTTCAGAGTAAGCAAATAAAACAATATAAAGGACCCTAGCATAATCACTTCAGGAGAAATAAATAGATAAATAAATCCGTTAAGTTGTAAACCACAGTAAATTTAAACTTACCTTAAATATTTTAAGGGTCTTAATTTTTCCAGTGTGTCTCACATGTGGACCCCTGCACAGATCAATCAGCGGACCACATCTATACACCACAAGAAAAACGTGTTTATTTCAAAACTCCACCATTTTTAAATATAGTCACTAAGGGCATGCAAGTTATGTTTGATATGTTCAAATACACTAATGAGCATACATATGCACCACTCAGCAAATTCAGTGCATCTTAAAGGTAATTGTGCCTTCTACCTGAAGAATATTCACTCAGTAGATACTTGGCACCCTCAATCCATTATCAAGACCATCATAACACACTCAGCTATTCATATGATTCCATAAGTAAACTATGTTAAAGTTGGTCAGGAAATTTCAAACTATGAACATCAAAGAGAAAAAAATATTTTTGCCATTTTCCAACTAATTAGTTTTATCACTGGCAATTGGATGAACAGGATCCTCATGCCACCCTGAGCTCAAAGTTAACTTCACCCGGCAACATGTCATGGGTGGTAACTTAATCTGCTTATTGAAACCAGAGAGAATGACTGAAAAGTGGGTTTGCCATTTGTCCACAAATTGAGACCTAATTTGTCCCAGCAGAGAAAGAAAATATATGATTTTACACAGTAACAATATTAATTGCAAACTTAAGTCCCAATCACACAAGTATTCAGAAGTTAGAATAAAAAAAATTCTCCTCTCAATTTAAATAAAATACACCTANAGAGCTCACACACATACCACACACAGATGGGGCAGCTAGTACAGACTCGCACTAGGACATCAGTACTACAAAGTGCAATGCTAGTTGGAGATACTAGCACAGTACTGCCACATGAGCTTGGGCACTGCACTTCTCTACCATGCACAGTATAACTGGTACCATGGCTAATCTAATCATTACGAGCTTATTTTTGCAGTGCTCTTCATTACAGTCTAAGCATGCATGTTACTGCACTAATACTTTGATTTAAAAAAGATGCTGTAAACTTTCCCTGATGTCAAGAATCAGTAAACCTTGGAAGCAGATGAATGATGAAAGCCTGTAGTTCTATTTGTATGACAAGAGTGAGGAAATAAATTAAGGACTATTTTCAGAGTAAGCAAATAAAACAATATAAAGGACCCTAGCATAATCACTTCAGGAGAAATAAATAGATAAATAAATCCGTTAAGTTGTAAACCACAGTAAATTTAAACTTACCTTAAATATTTTAAGGGTCTTAATTTTTCCAGTGTGTCTCACATGTGGACCCCTGCACAGATCAATCAGCGGACCACATCTATACACCACAAGAAAAACGTGTTTATTTCAAAACTCCACCATTTTTAAATATAGTCACTAAGGGCATGCAAGTTATGTTTGATATGTTCAAATACACTAATGAGCATACATATGCACCACTCAGCAAATTCAGTGCATCTTAAAGGTAATTGTGCCTTCTACCTGAAGAATATTCACTCAGTAGATACTTGGCACCCTCAATCCATTATCAAGACCATCATAACACACTCAGCTATTCATATGATTCCATAAGTAAACTATGTTAAAGTTGGTCAGGAAATTTCAAACTATGAACATCAAAGAGAAAAAAATATTTTTGCCATTTTCCAACTAATTAGTTTTATCACTGGCAATTGGATGAACAGGATCCTCATGCCACCCTGAGCTCAAAGTTAACTTCACCCGGCAACATGTCATGGGTGGTAACTTAATCTGCTTATTGAAACCAGAGAGAATGACTGAAAAGTGGGTTTGCCATTTGTCCACAAATTGAGACCTAATTTGTCCCAGCAGAGAAAGAAAATATATGATTTTACACAGTAACAATATTAATTGCAAACTTAAGTCCCAATCACACAAGTATTCAGAAGTTAGAATAAAAAAATTTCTCCTCTCAATTTAAATAAAATACACCTAGCAACAGAAATATTTCATAATACCTCTTAACTTTTTTTACCTGTATATTGTGGTAGTTGGTGTGTTCACCTTCTCATTAAGGATATGACACTTAAACTTGTTATACTGTGCAGGGAAACATGGAAATCAGAAATATCAATGAAATGGCTAATAACGTTCGATTTTAGAATTATGTATTAATAATGCAAACACATCAGTAAAAGGCACAACTAAAAAGTCACACAAACACATATCTGTAAGCAAGAGTTCAGCATCCTTTTAGAAGAGTTTATAAAGCAAGAGGGGAAAGAGACAAAAATACCTTAATTTCCCTGAGGGTGTGTTAAGCATAGTGATTACCCCCTGAACACATCAAAGCAATTCTGAAAAGCAACTAAAACACAGTACAGTGAGAATTATAACATGCACTACATAAACCAGAAGACTAGAGGACAAAGACTTCTTCGACTTGTCTCTGCAAGTGAGCCAGACTTTTGTATACTAGTTTCTTGTATACTATGCCTTTTCTATACTGGTTTCTTTCGTCATCTCATTAAGCTTAAGGTGTTTTTGGGGAATAAAATTGTTTTTATCATTGCCTGAAAACATCCTGAACACTTGAGAAGGATATGCAGAGGAGGAGAAGGATGGTATTCTTTTTCTCTGTTTTACCAGACAGGTACTATTTTAATGAGTCAGCCATACAGAGTATTTTATAGAAGTTACAGTGTAAAAGATCATTGTACCAGCATCACAGGTACTCCAAAGATTTACCTTAAACATGTCTAACAGGATCTCCTTTCTGACTTCCAGCCTTTCAAAAGCCTGCTTCTCTTTTATGATAGTTTTACAGCGGTTCTCTAGTAGTGGGAATTCAGTACTAGATACACCTCTAAACAAACAGACACAGAACAAAGAAATATAAATTCATCACTTGAATTCTCATTTCTTAAGTGATCACTTTCTAGTGGTCTAATTTGAAAAACATGGGATGTGTTGTTGTGATTTGTCACAGTATTTTCTTAAGTTTCTTACAATCAGTTCTACTTTCAGAGACAAAACTCTGAAACACCAATGGTATCACCCTGAACAAAACCACTGCAACCACTCCTAGAACAGTCTTCAACATGTTTAAATGTCTGGAAGACCTGTAGCTCAAAGTACATAAGATTTAAGAAAAAGAAAAAAAAGCTCAACCCAGCTGCAAGAGCTAGTTTGTCAGCTGATGCAGATTCAGTATTATCTCTGACTACAGAAAGATAAAATGGGAAAAATGAGAATTGTAAAGCTGCACACATGGATTAGAAAAGCAGTAAACACCTATACGAGTTCCATGCATACGTGCCATTTCCACAAGTGACTATGGCACTTCGTAACCAAACTCCTGTGATTCTTCAAGGAAACTGTCTCCTGTATCTCCCATGAACTTACTGTTTTACCCACACACTCTACATTCTTTCACAGAACATTCAACAACTGCAAATATTAAGGAGCAGGTATCTGATCACTACTCTTAATTTAAATATACACACAATGTATTTTGCATACACAAACCTATACTATGAAGACAAGTAACCCATCACTTTTAAACCACACTAGATACACAATTTTACTTTTAATGTGCAGAAACATGATTGAGCAAAACTAATTCTAGTACTGAGTTTCAATACAGAGTATTAAAGTTCTCAGACACTGAAATTTTACCTATCTTCAATGTACATGTCATAATAAAATCCATTCTCAATTGGTGGTCCATAGCATAAGCAGCCCCCAAAATAACCTTCCATGGCCTCTCCAAGAATATGAGCACTTGAATGCCAATAAACCTGCAAATAAAGTCAGATGAGAGAGTCATGGGGTCATCGGCCTTGTGCAAGTAAAAAGAAAAACAAAACAGAGCTATATCTGCAAGTGGGAAATACACTGGAATCCATGTTGTTTAAATTCTGTGAGAAGTATAACAAGGTTCTGTTCTCATTTTGAAGTCTGCCATTATATTAATAAATTTAGCATATGTAGCAATAAAGCCCCATCGTATTTCAGTTTGAAAGATTATTATAACTCTGCACCATTCTGTCACCTTAGTAATTATTGTGTAAGTTAGTTTCTGGTCAGTTAAAAGTCTACACAACACTAACCAGGTCTAAAGCAATGCAGCCAATTAAGTTACGATTGTTCACATACAGTGTATTTATTAATAGGACTGTAACCACATTACCTGAAATGTCAGAAGTGGGGAGTCAACAACCCAGTAGATCAAAATCAGCCTTACATTCCAAGTCCCTATTAATTCAGACACTTTATAGCCACTGCTACAAGATAAAGCTTCTAGAGGCTCCTGAAATGCCTCAAACTTAATCACATAAATAATTCTTCGACAAAACGAAGTCTAATTCTAGTGCATGAAGATAACCACAGGCCTAAGACTGAAAAAAAATGGGTGTGTTGCTAAGTATATTCATAGCTTAATTGACCAATATATGCCTAGTTAAGCTTCTAATAAACAGTGGTGGTACAAGGAAGTATAGATTTTATTTATGACTCAAATCTGATATTGTAGAATTTTTAGAAAACTGTAAGACAGCCTTACTGTTGCTTTCAGTGTCTGCTCTTCAAACACACACAAACCATAGAACATGTCTCATCAAGCTATTTAAAGTTAGCATACAAATCAAGATATTCTGTACAGTAGCATTTGAGAAATAACCTGTTTATGTAAAAGAGAAGGGAAGAAAAGTACACTAAGATTTCATTCCCCTATAGATGCCAGGATACATGGCATCTAATCTTCTTTGTTGAACCATGACAAATATATTACTTGAACTAAAAAAAACTATTCAAGATTTTGAAAGCATCATGCTGCAAACTTATATTATTAGTTCCTTTAATCAAGCGAAAACCAGCAAGTTTTTACTCACAGCTTTTGCTTCTTCATTATCAAACATCAGGTGCTCCAGAGTACAATCTCTCTCTAGTGGACGATCCAGGTCCCACAGTTCCCCATTCACTTTGGCTATGACTGTATTTGAAGCCAACATTTGACTAAAAACCACAAGAAACCAAAATACTTAGGTTCAGATTTGGGAAAGCATTTAGGTTTCTACACCCTGCGAGACCCCACCCACATCTCTTAGCACCTAAAGACCTTCAATTTTTGTTTCTATGGTCCTCTTAAACCCTTTTCTGCTTTTAAGATACGGACCTTTAAGGTCTTAAAAGTTTCATTCAACTGTTCTCAGTGCTGAGGATGTGGAGGAAAGACTGCTTTCAACAAGTTTCTACTGTTGCCTGGTAACTCAGAAAACTTCAGATGTCTCTATTAATTCCTAGCAGTCTCACCGATTGTTATATTTTTTAACTGGAAGCAAGCGTTATGATCCCAGCACAGAACCTCAAGCATCACTCTGAACAGTAACTTCACCCAGCTATTTCTTCTGCATTAAGCTGAAGTTTCAGTGCTGCTTTCCAAATAAACCAACTTAGGAGAGTCACCCTCCACTGACCATGACATAAGTATTGCATGCAACAAGAGACATGTAACAGTAATGGATTTATCACTGCAAAGTGCAACTCTTTCAATCTGCAGGTTACCTAATTCCTACAGCTAATTGATATGGCGTGGTTTTCCAAGATTCCCCTTCAACCACCTTTCCATCTGTCAGAGTAATTTTGATAGGTTTGCTCTCGTTGGCTGCTCTGTACGCTAGCAAAGCATCATGTTCTTTTTTCAGTGCTTCGTAAAGCTTCAGTCTGTCGCTTATGAAGCTTGGCTCACACTGCAGCTGTAACAAATAAATAAAGTCATACACAGGCATATTTGTGAGAGAAACAGAACAAAAGGATTCAGCATTCACCCATCTCTAGAGATTCCAACTGGGCCCAGATTTCATTGTACTAGAATTTACACTAATATGCAGTAAAGCATTTGTAAATAATTATACATAATCCCATCCAACTTGCTGACTATTTTATAGCTGCTTTCCAACTCACCTTCATCAATCTGGGCCTAAATGGCTTTGTGAGTTTGACCCCAGAAAGCAGCCTGTATTTCTGCCCTAGAATTTGTGTTTGGCTGATATTGTACAGAAGTTGCAATCACTCCAACAAGCCCTCACTTCTGCCAGTCCATTCAAAACACTGGGTTCAAATAAAACAGCTGAAAGGAAGTTTCCCTTTCTTTAGCACAATGTGAATTACTAAAAGCCTACTGACCAGCAGCTAGCACTTGCCAACACCCTCTTTCAGTCACCATGAATGCTGTTTAACTATTCATGAACCATCGCTCTCTTCAGGAACCACAGTATCCTGACACTTATTTCCCAACAGCCCTAACCCTTTTGTTACAGAACAAGTAGATATCTAAGAATGTATAAGTAACCCTACTAATTACATGCAAGCTGAAGCTTTTAGATAATTATTTTTTTTCTATATGCATGCCTTTTTCTGAAAATCTGGGATTTCAAAATAAAGTATTTTGGATTTCATCACCTTTTCTGATCCTTGCCAAGAATACTCCTTCTTCTGTTATCATGTGTCACAAAATAACCACTTACATCATTCTGACGCTGGTTCACAGCTTCCTTTTCTTTTTTCCTTTTCTCTTTGTTTTGATTCACTGCAACAGTTGGACTTGCACTGCAGACTGCCTGGAAACAGCGATAATATGAAGCATACCCCTGTGCTTTTAAGGCTCTTGGCAATCACTGAAACAAAACACACCGGCCCAGCGCACCTTCGGGCTAACGCGGCAACTACAAGGGAGTGAGACACCTCCTCAGCACCGAGGGCAGACTTCTCGGGACACATCTAAATCGAGTCATTTCGATATTCTACAGACACAGGAAGACTGCTCACCAAGCAAAATCTGCTCAACACCATTGCCTCGGTTTTACTACGGCAGTCACCCCCGGGAACGCCTCTCCAATGAGGCCCTGGCAGATCAGAACGGTTTACCGAGCAGCAGGAACAACCTGCGGTGGTCTGATCCCCATCCCACCCCTGAGAAAAGCCGGGACCCTGCGGAGCAGCGCTGCTCAGACAGAGGCCGAGACACGCTCCCAGCCCCGCGCCCCTGCTGACCCCGCCAGCTGCCGCCTGCGCTTCCCCGCGTCCCTCCCCGCAGCGGCCGCTGGCCCCACAGGCCCGGCCCGCCACCCTCCATCAGCAGGGCCCCGCGGCCTTCCCCGCCCCGGCCGCTACCTCGGCCCCGGTCGGGGTCTCGGCGTCCGGCGGGCGCTGCTCTGCCCTGCCCAGCTCGGCGGCCAGGCTGCGGCGCAGGTGCAGGAGGCGGTAGCGCAGCTTCTCGTTCTCGGCCCTCAGCCGTTGCAGCTCGGGGCTGCAGCCCCCGGGGCAGCCCGGCGCCGCCTGCTCCCTCAGCCGGCCGACCTCCGCCGCCAGCCAGCGCAGCTCCTGCTCCTGCCGCGACAGCCGCAGCGCCACCACCTCGGTGGCCGCCATCTTGTGCCGGGCAGCGGCGGGCTGCCCCGCCCTCCCGCGCGAGGCCGCCGCCCCGCCCCCCGCCCGCCCCGCCTTCCTCCACGTTCGCTTCACGTTCAGGAAAATCCAGTTTAGCGTCCGGGGAGCTCGGTGGCCGTTAGAAAAAGCGAAAAGCAAGGCTTAACAATGCTCTTTCAGTCATACATATCTTCAAGGGACCTACCTGGAACGTCGCCGATGTCTTGCGCCTTTAAAGGGTTATTCAAATAAAAACCAGAAGGACAATTACCAGGTGCCTCAGAAAGACGGAGACAGATATACTGAGAATATCCCTCAGCAAACCGATACCTATGTCAGCTTTTCACTTGCACCAATCCTTCCTTTTCTGAAGAGATGCAGCTTGCCAACACCAGTGTCTGCCACTCACCGGCGTGTGAAAACAGCACACACTGTACAGCTGCCCTTAAAAACCCACTGCATCAACCTGCCGGTTACCGGGCGGCTACCTCCCACATTGACCACTGCGCAGAACCTCTTACTCCATTTATGGATGGCAGTCGGTGTTACCAGCACAATAAACACAGATCTAGTTCTGAGGTTAAACTCTGAGAAGTGTATTCAGGTTATATCCTTTGTGCCTCATCTGTGGGCACTTGTCTCACAAACCCAAACCGGTAACTTTGGGCTTGCTCCAGCGTTTATTGCAGTAATGGAAAAGCTTCCCATCAGAAGCTGTAGTGGCGGAGAAGGCTGACTGGTAAGATGCCATGGAGCACCAGGCTTTAACGAGATCTTCCACCTGCTGAGATGTGACAGAATTAATGTCAGCAGAACTTCTGAGAGAGAAACAACTTGGATAGAAAAAAAAGCATGAGGTTTCATTGAGAATATGGAAAGGAGTAATATTTGTACTGCCCCTGTGGAGGTTCAAAAATCAAAGGGAATCTTAAGAATTAGGCTTTAAAAGGAGCGCTTACTTTGAAAGGTTGCCTGGGAGACATGCCAGGCCTTTCAGGTAGGTTGGCTGCGTTCCCTGCCTACTGCGTATCACTCTCGTTTAGCTGTACTAATAGCTGGGAGAGCAGATGCCTTTCACCACCTATCTTCCCCAAGCAGGTCATCTTCCAGGTGGGGTGTGGTGCCATTCACTGCACAGGTGGCTCTGTTTGAGTAGATTCGAGATTATTATGGAAGAAGCACAAGAATCTCACTGTTAAGGTCAATAAGCCATAACTGAGGACTTACTTCAGATAACTCTCCTTACTTCCGATAACATGTCACATACAAGGCTTGTTATATCTACAGACAGCCACAAGGTGACAGGGAATGCTTCCAAACAACTCTGTGAAGCCTGGGTAGTTAATTGTTTGGATGGTGAAATACCCAATAAAATTCCTAAATTATTGTACGGTCCGTGTCCAGCTTTAATGCTGACTGATAAACACTCGGAATTTCAGAAACAGAAGCAGCCTGACAGGAGGATACAGTGGTTGCATCTTAAGATCATAAGGAATGAAAATATTATAAAAATTGTTTTCCTACAAGCTTGGCAAAATATTTCTGTTTGCTGCACAATAGGCAACATACCCTTAAGAAAACTGCAGATAAGGCCACACAAGTGAGGCCATGGATGCATTATCAGTTGGAAGCAGTGGATATAGAAAAAGTGGACTAATAAACAAGAGGAAGGAAGTACTCATAGCTTTCCTATACAGGGAATTTATGTTGACAGGAAGGATGAATACAAGACCAAGAAGTCCATGTATTAAGCAGCATTTGCATAAGGGAGGTTATGTAACGTGTGATCCTCAGTGAGTGATTATCAGTGGCAGAACACCTTCCAGAGGCTGGCCGTAATCTCCACTGTTAAACCTGGTTTGTGAAATGGACGCTATGTGGTGGTTTATTTTGCTTGGACACAGCTTAAAGAACTAAATGTGCAGAAATGTTATTCTCAACAGTGACACATTTACCTTCACAAAAAAGGTCTTATTCTGTAACCCTTTTTTTACCTTTTGCGTGTAGGATTACAACATATTTTCAGAAACATGCTTTCTAAATGTATAATTCCCTTGCAATGTAAAGCTAATATTTTATGAAAGACTAAGAAGTGGAGGGCACTTACTGTGGTTTGGGTATGGCCTCTGAGGAATACAAAATAAAGTGCACAGAAGACACTTATTTTATGTCCTGTATCGGCTTGTACAGATTATTTCAGTTTGATCAGCTGTCTTCTTGAATGAATTATTTTTTGCAAAGGGATATCTTTGAAGATCAGTTACAGAATTAAAAAGTAACAGTAACTAAGCAATTCTCAGTCTCATCATTACGGTTCAGAAGCTGTTAACAGTTGTAAAGGGCTAATTAGTGTAATATAATCCTCTTAGGAGGCTGCAGGCACTGAGCTAGATTTCTTTATAATTTGTACGTAGGCCTTCTTTATTCCATTAGAACTACAATAATTACAGACGGCAGTATGTATTTGCATTCTATCCATCCACATTATGTTTAGTTTGCATACTGAATACTGCACAACAAATGCAGGAGTAGACTTTTCTATTTTCTATTTAAATATCAAAATGTTTCGACGAACAGCCAAATCTTGGTTTTACAACTGTGCAAAAGCTACCAAAAGAGAAAATGAGAACAGGAATAAGTGGCTTTCTGAAATCCCAAGCAATCAGAGAGAGAAAATACTGGAAGAGCTGGATGTGAACAAAGTGCTGTCATATTTGGTTTACAAGAGAGTCTTTTCCTTGGAGGAATACAAAGACATTTGGTCCCAGGAGAGCTACAAGAAGAGAACTGAATATTTTTTAGATAAACTCTCTTTAAAAGGCCCAGATGCTTTCTCTGCTTTTTGTTCCATTTTGGAGGAGGTCTGTCCTAACTTGCTGACATGCATTCTCCTTGGCTATGAAGGTAAGGTCACTGTCTGCTCGGAAATGCTTAAGTGTATATTGGTAATGTCTTGGAATCCTCTGACACTAATAGTTGTTTGCTATAATTAGTGTTTACTTTCTCTCTTGCACTAAACGAGAGAGTATTTGCTGTCTTTATGGTTCTTTGTTATCAAAGAGAATATAATGGGAAGGAAAATCTGTTAAACAAATATGTTATTGTTATACTTTGAACATTTAAACTAGTAGCAAAATACTGCATATTAACATTGCTGCTACTAATGAATAAGAGACAAGACAGGGAAAAGGATTCTTAAGTGAAAACGCTTAGCTCAGAAATGTATCACTGATCTTTTACTTTCCCTCCCATTTATGCAATATTTCAAAATAGATTGAGAAGTCGTGTAGGTATAGTGCCTGAGTAATTGATCCCTTCCACATTTTTCTTGTAAGCCACATTATTTACTATATCTATCTGTAAACAACTGCAGGAAAAAGATTGCATTACTAAATATCAACAATACAATTTAAGTTAACCAAAATGTTATTTGGACATCAGGCACTACTAATACCTATTTGAGAAACAATGTTTTAGTACATAAATGTACTAAAATGTGAAAAAAATATGTGTAGAGTGTTTACAATTATATCCTAATGACCTATTTTTATTTTTTTGTGTCCGTTATATTCCAAATTTGAATCTTTCAAGTCAGCTAGAGTTTTCTAAGCAATGACTGCAGGCTTGTGCTCAAAGGTTATATACAGAATGTCCTTTTAGCATTTAGTTAAAATAGTCATGTCTTTTACCAATCCATTCAGTAACAGATTTAAACACCTTAGTATTACAACTTTTTATAAATAAAAACCAGTAAGTCTGAGTACTGTAAGAATTTTAATAAATTAAATAAGAAAAATGAAAATCCAAAACCCTTTTGACCCGTAAAATAGCTGTAATCTGTGTCCTCTATGATTTTTAAAACTGACAGATAGAGATTTAATTACTTGAGAAGGCAACAGATATTTTACCCTAATTTACTTATGAACAGATGCCCATTTAGTGTATCTTTTCAAGATCAATTTACAGCACGGTTTTATGGCAGTCACAAGAAAATTGAAGGAGGTTCACAAATGTTGTTGTGGATTTTAGTACATGTAGAATGTACTTCATGGACAACCATGTTATGAAAAGGCTACTTAGAGCCTCTTTACGCTATATGTATTTTTTTTTTAAAGCGTAAAAAATAAATGCAATGGATTATAAATACATTATAAAGCCAGGTCTTTCAGAGCACACATTTTGGAATTAAGTTTCGGCTTCCTCTGAATTAACTGCAGAGACAGCGCAGGGAGATTTTTATGCTATACCACCTAAACATCTCATGCAGGGGCCTGTCACAGAATGGATTTAAATATTCTGGTGGGTACAAGGTTTGGGGTGTAGTACTGTGATAAAGGGCAATGGCCTGGGCAGTTGGGTGCAAGTCAAGGACTCTGTTTCCCTGACAACGTCATAGTAGATCAGAGAAACAAGGAGAAAGCCAATGCTGCACATTTCCAAAAGAGTAAAGGATACTGTTGGAACAGTGTCCCCAATCCATTCTGTCTGTCTGTGCCTTGTGTAGGCAGAAAAATGCCTCGGGCTGCCTCAGCTCAGCCACTATTACACTCTTTCCTCCTTCCCCTCCCCCAGTAGCATACATCAAATGTGCAAATCTAGTTTTAGAATCTGTTATTACGAATAATAATCTATGGGATAGCAGGCAAAGGAAAACACATGCTATATATTCACATTAATTCATGCACATAATCTCTTTAAAATCACGCACGCATATTTTGCAGATTCAATTAAATGAATGATGCATGATGGATTTTCCTACATTGTAGATTTTTGTAGATTGATTTTAATAAACCCTGTTTTGTTACAAGGTACACAGAAAGGTATGATGGAAAAGACGACAGTTTATTATTTCAATTAAAATAGTTTTCTTCTCCACCTTATAAAAGCTGATTGATAGGACAAAGGGATCAAAATGGCAGGAATACTGCGTAGCTGCGTGATAAGTGGCTATGCTGTGCTATGTGGCTTCAGCACCCCAGCTAACATAGCAGTTGTGTGCCATCCTGACCACTGTACTTGTTAAAGGGACTTTTGTGGCAGGCTGACTGTGCACACAGAATAGAATCAATCCCCCGTATAGATCCACTGCATGTACAGCAGGGGCCAGTTTCTGATTTTCTGTTGGCAGATATGGGTATTTTAATGTATTTCCACTGTCTTAATGCCCTCCAGAAAGAACCATTTGACAGGTGCTGGAAATGTGGCATGGTTCCAAGAGGTCACTCAGTCTCTGGACTAATGTCGTTCACTGCAAAAACTGCAAACCGTGCTAGTGAAATGTGGCCAGTGAGTGATGTACTGGCGCTTGCACACTGTTGATTTAACACCACTTTGAACTCCTTTGTCTCATCATTTCAGAGAATTACACCCACTGTAATTTAAGGGGTGTTATAGCAGTATTTATTCTTCAAGACACAAGTAACTTGATTCTTCTCCTCTTCTCTTATAAAATTCTAATTATACTATAAAGCAAAGCTCCTAGTGACTCCAGGGGAAGAAACATTTGGTTGTTACTTGTCGATATGATACAGTAGGAAATAAATTCTTCATTGGCCAGGCAGGAGCTTATATGGAGTAAAAATGTCAGGTTTATTTCCAAAATTCCTATAAACTGTCTGACCTGTACCTCTCAAGTCTAATGGAAATATGAATATGGAAACAACTTTATTTATAAAAGGATAAAATAAATTATGTTTACCTAAAGCAGCCACTTACCCAAATGCAACATCACAGACAGAATTACGTCAAACTGTAGGTGTTATTTTGAACTATGCATCAGTTATTAGAGAAATTTATTTATTGTTATCCAGACCGTATGCGTAGACGTTTCCCAGCATTATCAGAGCAAACAAAACCGAACGCTGTATCAGAGATGGAGCTGCATGAAACCTGTCAGATGAGTGAACAAGAAGGAAGCCCTTCTGCTGAGGAACAACTGATTCAGTCATTCAACAAATACAGGTTAAAATTATCAGTGTCATGATATCTTTAATGATCACAGTATTTCCTGTCACTTAGTTTCTATGTAAGTGAAGTACACCACTGATGCTTTCAAGAGGTTTATTTGCATCTGATTTTACTTGGCATTTGTAAACTATGATTCTGTTTTGTATAATGAACATCTTTTGTTGCTGAAGAATGCTGCAGGTGACCTCTGGTCTTTACTACAGGTATTCAGCAGTGACAGAATGCATTGATGACACTGCTAGTGGCCAGTGTTCAAGGACTGAATACACACGCAAAGTACATTTTACTCATAAACTTGGAATGTGAGAGACAACCTAAGTTAATATCACAGTTTCTGATATTTATTTTAAGAGGAAAAGAAACTGAGGAAGACCTATGTAAGAACAGCATGTAACTTGATACATGCCAGGATACTGGGATTTAAGTCTCTGCTTCAGAGATTTGAACCTAAAAAGAGGATGCAAACAAAACTTGGAGAAGTCCTAAATTGCTGCATTTTATGTAGATAATATTAAGTTCAGGCATTTGTAGTTGTGTGTTTGGAATCATGCTTTGCTTAATTCAATAAGGAATCTAGCTGAGAATGGTCTAGAGCCCTCAATGGCTCATTAGCGGTTAAGAAATACTGTAGATAATTTACATATGTCCAGTTAAGACAGAAACTTATATTCTGAGAAAAATGCTTGAAAAGTAGTTAAAACTGCACTGCTTGTTTTGATGTGTCAGTAGCATATAAACAGTAAATTATGAAGCCTTAATATCTTTGCATGTCTAGGCTAATTTAACTAAGTTTCATCTGGAAACTGGATTACACTAGCTTGTAGAAATGTAGTAAAACTTAATGACCGTGAAGCGATTGAAAAAATTGTGGTCATAAGAGGTTAAGTTCATCTGGAGTAGCAGTGAAACATGACATGGTAATAGAATATGAAGACACGATACATTCAGTATGGGTCCAAATTGTACAGTGTGGGCAGATGTATTCCCACAGCTAGTGAAATCCCAGTCAGAACTCCTTTCTCCTTATACATTCATAAGAGTTCCAGGAGACTTGCAGTCATTCATAATCTGAATGTGTGCCATTTGGCTTTAAACAGATTAATTCTGTAGCACTGGTCCTGTAACATCACAAGACAATCATAACCCTGGTTATATTTAGATTTGCAAGGTTATCCAGTAAATTACATAGCTATTAAAAGTAGAAGGATGCTTTCTGCACCATAATGATAATAAAATCAAGCAGCAACTTTGCAGCACTTGGCAGTTAATACAGAAAACGTAAGGTACCAGTCCCTCATACAGGCTTGTTCGGTTTGGCCACTAGATGGTACTACATCACAGTTGTTTTGAAATTCCTTAGCTACGTTTTTGAAGTTATTGCAATGAAAGATTATTTAGAATTGTAACAACATCATAACATTTCATTGTGATTATTTGTTTCTCCCATTTTCCTGGACATGAAACACACACATACAAAAACATAGAGGATACATATAAGAGGTTTAAAAGCACTTCTTGGTTTGATTCGCTAGTATCATTTAATGAGTCTGTGTTCCTTACCAACCAATGCAGTTGTAACTATGAAGTTTCAAAGGCATAGTGACAAATACTGCCTTTCCTTCGTTGCATGTGGTAAACAAAATAGTCTTTTGGAGTCTGTGCTTCCCAGACAGGAAAAAACTGTATCCAAACAAAACTCATTGAAGACTACAAGCCCAAATTTGGAGAGAGAATAATTTTCCCACTTCAGGAATTTGGAGATGATTCCTTGATGACTTGGAAACATTCACACCCACTTTCCATATGCAAACAACAAAAGTAAGTGCACTGTAGTGGTAAATGAAGACCATGAAGTCCAACCAAATAAAAAACAATAACCATTTAAACATTCAGGCTTTATCTGCTTTACTAAGTGCTGCTGGTATACTCACTCACTTCCAACAGATTATATATGGTCCCTTTTTTTGCATGTGTATATCAAACCAAATAATATTTCCATAGACTTTTTACTCCTCTTTTACATAGTTTCATCACTAAACTGCTGTATTGGGTCCTATCTTATTGGGTCAGGAGGCTGTGTACTGTTAAGCTTCCTGTGCTCTCAAATACTTTTTCTATGCCCTGATGCATTCTTCTGGCAAAGACTATTAGCATCCTACCTCCTACTAGGAGTTAGAGTTCTGAAGTTTATTCTTTCTTCATATATTTGATCACATGAAGGGGGATATGTAACATGGGGGCTGAATCACATGCCAGGCAAAGGGCACAGGGCTGGACTGCATATAGAAAAATCCCTTTTAAGAGGACTTTAGTGAATGCAGAATCTTGGCAGAAAACGCACAGCCCTCCACTGCTGGGAAATGCCAAATAATCCCCTCACTTCCTGACCAGTGTGTCAGGCACAGATGAACCAGAAGTCACAGATCAGGTTGATTAGCTGTAGCTGGTATGCAGGATCCCATTGCAAGAGCCAGAGCGCAGTGCTGCAATGAATCGAGAGTGAGATAAGGGACCACAGCTCTGTAATACCTTACAGACCAGTGCTGAATACCACATTCCCCAGCAGAACAATCATGTCCCCTCCCAAACCTTCATCCACTGGAGTACTGGAATCAGTCATACTGAATTTTCCTGCTGATAATTCCTCAGTGACAGAGGAATCCTGCAGTNGTGCACTGTAGTGGTAAATGAAGACCATGAAGTCCAACCAAATAAAAAACAATAACCATTTAAACATTCAGGCTTTATCTGCTTTACTAAGTGCTGCTGGTATACTCACTCACTTCCAACAGATTATATATGGTCCCTTTTTTTGCATGTGTATATCAAACCAAATAATATTTCCATAGACTTTTTACTCCTCTTTTACATAGTTTCATCACTAAACTGCTGTATTGGGTCCTATCTTATTGGGTCAGGAGGCTGTGTACTGTTAAGCTTCCTGTGCTCTCAAATACTTTTTCTATGCCCTGATGCATTCTTCTGGCAAAGACTATTAGCATCCTACCTCCTACTAGGAGTTAGAGTTCTGAAGTTTATTCTTTCTTCATATATTTGATCACATGAAGGGGGATATGTAACATGGGGGCTGAATCACATGCCAGGCAAAGGGCACAGGGCTGGACTGCATATAGAAAAATCCCTTTTAAGAGGACTTTAGTGAATGCAGAATCTTGGCAGAAAACGCACAGCCCTCCACTGCTGGGAAATGCCAAATAATCCCCTCACTTCCTGACCAGTGTGTCAGGCACAGATGAACCAGAAGTCACAGATCAGGTTGATTAGCTGTAGCTGGTATGCAGGATCCCATTGCAAGAGCCAGAGCGCAGTGCTGCAATGAATCGAGAGTGAGATAAGGGACCACAGCTCTGTAATACCTTACAGACCAGTGCTGAATACCACATTCCCCAGCAGAACAATCATGTCCCCTCCCAAACCTTCAACCATGCGAGCACAGTGACAATACAGAGAAGTCATTGGTGGAATCCTGCAGGGGATTGATTCTTCTTAACAAACTCAAAAATTGATCAGAAAAAGGTCTCAGCAGTGAGATAGAAAAGTTTGCTGAGGATGCACATTTCTCAAGGTAGGAAGTGTGAGGGCTGAACGCACAGAACTGTAGATGGGCCTTAAGACTGGGTAACAAAATGGCAGAGGAAATTTAGTGGAGATAAATGTGAAATGATGTACATGTGCAAAAGTGTTCTTGGCTTTATGAATAAAGTGATGAGCTCTGAGCTGCCTGTTATAATTCAGAAGTGAAAGTTTCAGATTGAGACAGATAGATGGTTTCATAAAAACATCAACTCAGTGCATGGCAGCAGTCCAAAAATGCAAATGTTTGGAATTGTTAGGTAACGAAAAAAGAACAGAACAGCAAACATGATTATGCCAGTCTACAATGCCACGGTTTGCTCACACCTGAAATACTGTGTGCTATTCTGGTACTTGCATCTTGAAAATGTTATATTAGACCTGAAAAAAGTTCAGAGAAAGGCAACAATGATGTAACACATGGGACAAAATAATTTCCATATGAAAAATAATTCAGCGGGGTGGAACTTTTTATTATGGAAAAGAAACAGCTTACGGAAGGAGATAAAAAATGAAAAAAGGAGAGGGTGAGAATTAAAGGATCAGATATGCAAGTATGGGAAACTAGGCTGAAGTTGGGTACACTGAACATGACAGCACCCATTGCTTCTAGAAGGTGTCCAAGGAGCAATTAGGTTCTGCCTAGTTGTGCTTTGTTCAGCGACATAACAGAATAGGGAAAGAGAAAATGTCTTCACAGTGAGTTGGGTCTCCCTTGTCAAGCCTCCCCCTCTTCTTGGTGTGGTGAAAAGCCAGGCCAGGCTGGCAATGGCAGTAGGACACTGCCAAGGAGGCCCTCCAAATTAGAAGGTCCTTTGATGCACCACTGTTTATTCATTTTTTTGTTAGTGAGCAATTTGTAAGATGAATGAAATCCATCAACCACTGAGCAAGTAGTTCAGGGTAACCAGAGGCTCCATCCAAAGAGAGAAATGAGGGCTACTATGCTTTTAGAACATGTATCAGAATGCAACAGCTCTCTGTTTACAGAAACCCCATTTTTAAATCCTAGTAAGTACAATAAGTCCATGCTGTATCAGGCAGGATTGTCATGTTTCTGTGAGTCATTAAGTTTTTAATACTTAAACAAATGTGTAGGGAATCTGAAATACTTCTCACTTCTAATGAGATGCCTTGAACTCTACGCAGGAAATGTCATCTCTGAACACCAGACATGACAGTCTTCAAACATAATTTTAATTCCTTACCTGCAATCATCTTTACACTACTGGTGTAGTAACTCTTGTGTAGAAATGTAGAGCAACATTCCAGTCAACCCTCAGTGCTGCCAATGCCATGCAGTGTTTTTAAAAAGAAGTATAGATTATAGCCCATATTCTGTAAAGAGAAATTCTGTATGTGCAAATTCATTCCCTTTATTCTGAAAGCAGGCTCACAGGCTTGGATGATACTACTCTTCTTCCTTCCCCCTACCAAACTCCTATGTTTTATCTGGGGAAAAAAGTTGGGAGGATAGGTGTTTCTATAAAATAGCAACTAGAAAGGAAAAAAGCAGAGCCTGGTGTTCTCATTTCTTCTACCTCACATTTTCCTACTTTCAAGGACTATTTAGAATAGTAGTCCGTCCTCAAAAGAGCTTCTAAGGACATGCTTGGTATAGAAATACAGAGCTCCCTCATGAACAGTCATGTTTTTCTCCACAGCTGTATGATTTGGAGTGGCATTGGAAACAGAAAACAAATCCTGCTCTCCTGATTAAATCTATGCAGGAAGAACCTATAAGAGAAAATTCTCATGGACTATGCACCTCCTCATAGAGGGTATTCTGCAAGAGAGGATGTAGTGAGCCAGTGCAATCAAGGATTGGGAAAAGCAGGAACAGCCATTTCTTGCCAGCTATTATTGAGACAAAAGCTTGACTGGCTTCCTCCAAACCTCTGTTACTTGGCATGCCCAAGTCATTGCCAATATTACTGCTGTGAGAGTGCCATCTATAATTTTTCATGTATTTTTAGTGCAAACATGTTTTACAAATTGGGAGCTAATACAGCATGTAATATGTACATGGAAACAGTTTCATGTCTCTGATCCCAAATGTTTCTTGATGTTCAAGAGGATTAGATTTTGATAAACCAGGCGACTGCACTGATGTGCTTCTTTGCCACCTGATATTTTTATGACATGCATCAACAATAAATATTAGCATTGACATACCTCAAAATTATTACCAGTTACCTTGTGGCGTTTGGCATCTCAGCAGTCATGTCAAGGTCAATTCATCCAGTAGCACTGGCTTGTTTGACAGGAAGCTGCTCGTCTCAGTTTGGAACCTGCCACAGATAAGCCACAGCTATAGTCAGCAGTAGAAAAAAGTGTAAAAGAGAAATGAAGGATGAGAAGAGAAAAGCAAATAAAAATGTCAGAACAAGTGTCTTTCCCAAGTAATTTTGGAGATTTCTATTTTAGAAGTACCATAAAAAGTACTTTCCAGTCTGTGATTGGAATTTATTGCAACTGTTGGCATATTAGCAGTTACCAGATTGTGTAGTTAATTGTATTGTTAAGTACAGCATGTTGTAATAGAGACAAGACTGTTTCTTTAGTAGCCTGCTCAGGTCAGGGTAATAACCTGCATTTTCTTGGATATAAATTGTCACTTCTGTAAACTGCTGCCTTTGATACATAAAATATAAAATATGACAAGTTCCAAGTTGTTACAGATAACTAAAAGGCACTTCTGACTAAAGTAGCAGTTGCTTATGTAAGCTAACTATCTTATACAGAATTTATTTTTTATCCACAGAAGATACCAACTGTGACAACCATTACCATAGCAATGCATTATGCATGCTTCCTGACACAACATCCCATGTCTCAAAATATCCAGAACCTAGTTATCTATTCTCTCTGGATTCTGCTTGCAACCAAGAAACCAGAAAAAGGATGAAGGTAGCTTTTGGCCTTGAAACATTTTTTATTATCTTTGAATTTCCCTAATTTCTGGCTTCTACAGTTAAATAGTGCAGCCTCAGACTACTCTTTTTGGCTATTCTTGGCTAGGAAGCTATCCAAGCTCAAGATTGGTGCATCCCAATGGGTAGGAAGTCAAGAAGGGGTGCCAGGAGGCCTGCATGGTTAAACAGGGATCTGCTGGGCAAACTCAAGTGTAAAAGGAGGGTCTATAGATCATGGAAGGAGGAGCTGGCCACTTGGGAGGAATATAAGAATGTGGTCAGAGAGTGTAGGGAGGCAACTAGGAAAGCTAAGGCCTCCTTAGAATT
>VZTO01013130.1:154201-202485 GCA_013400615.1 Syrrhaptes paradoxus | reverse complement strand
GGGCACACTGCTGGCTCCTGTTCAGCCGGCTGTCACCCAGCACCCCCAGGTCCCTCTCTGCTGGGCAGCTCCAGCCACTCTCCCCGAGCCGGGAGCGTTGCAGGGGGTTGTTGTGACCAAAGTGCAGGACCCGGCACTTGGCTTTATTGAACCTCATACAATGGCCTCAGCCCACAGGTCCAGCCTGTCCAGATCCCTCTGCAAAGCCTCCCGACCCTCAAGGAGGTCAACACACCCGCTGGGTTTGGTGTCATCAGCAAACTGACTGAGGGAGCACTCCATCCCCTCATCCAGGTCATGGATAAAGATGTTAAACAGGACAGGCCCCAAAACAAAAATCAATAAGAACAAGAACAATAAGAATAAAATCAATAAGAATAAAATTAAAATTATTAGGAAATATATATTATTGTTCAAATAAGCAAAGATATCTTTCTATCTGAGTTTGAAGAAAGGGACTGTTTGATTTAGACTAAAGAGTAGGAAAAGGCAAAAGGTAAGTAATAGAGGATGTGAATTGAACTTTCATAGAAGTTATATCAAAAATCCTTTTT
Organism: Syrrhaptes paradoxus; assembly: GCA_013400615.1. Lineage (NCBI taxonomy): Eukaryota > Metazoa > Chordata > Aves > Pterocliformes > Pteroclidae > Syrrhaptes > Syrrhaptes paradoxus. The sequence goes on along the minus strand of VZTO01013130.1, from coordinate 201,931 downwards.
TACTTGTTGTCCTGGGATAAGAAAAAATGGAGTTTGAAATAATAGAGAAAAATAGAGCAATTAAGTATTTTTCATTATTTTATAAAAATTGTAAGTAATCTTTAGAATTCATTCCCTTCAGACACAAACAAAATAATCAATTTAACGGGATTTTGAACTGGATTTTATTTTTGCACAAAGAACATACACTTTTATAATCTCACTAACAGTAACTTTAATTTCCCTGCCTTATTGTAAACCCACGTCTACAAGAAGAGTGTTTAGAAGAAACATCTCCTGTAGTAACAGAGGTAGTGAACCCTACAGAAGGTTGCTACTCTGCACCATCTGCGTTGCTTTACGAGAAGACTAAAACCAAAAAAAAAGTAGATAAAAATGACAGCATATGAATGACCAAAGCCTACACCATATTCGCCAAAATAACCCTGCAGCGTTACCTGAAGAATGCAGAATGCAGTGAATCATCTACTGGTTCTGCCTTCTATCAAGATTTATGTTCCACTGTGCCAACTAGTCCCATGGCTTTAGCGAGACAAAATCAATCTTCTAGGAACAGTTTGGTCCTTTCTGTGCACTGGTTCCTATCGCTCCTTTTCTTCTCAAGCCTACTTTCCCAACTCTAAACAAAAAGAGTAAAATAAAAATACTGATCGGAAGTTTCAGTATGTTTCTTGAATTTATAATGTCCCTAGAAAACACTGATGGGATTTTGCATAGAAAATAAAAATACTTTGACTTTTTACCACACTACATTTAAAAATAATATAGTAAGGTTTAAATTAGTTATTTAAAGTTAAAAATTAAACACTTTTTGTCCTAGCACTACTGAACAGTTCAAATACCACTGAATATTTTAAATATGTTTTCCGATAGATCTGGGGCAGCAAATCCCTTCTGGACATTTATCTCTGAAATTACATTGAGAGGAATAAACAGCTGTCGGGAATATAAATGCTAACTCATCAGAATGCTGACTCAGTGCTGTAGAAATCAAAATACGTTCATACACTGCAGAGGTAACATGTCATACACCAACTAGTTGTATCTTATGTTGGACAATCGTAAAACCAGTTGAACTAAAATGCTGGAACAAAACTAGGGAGTAGAAATCAAATTATAAATACAGAAAATTTTAAGGTCTTTGTAAAGACCTGCCATATGACTAAAAAAATAGTAACCGTCAAAGTCAGTATTTGTTCATCTGTCACCACTGTTACCACCTAGTGGTAAGAAATCTACTCCTTAACAAGGATTATCTCTTGAATCATCATGTGGTTGAAGACCCACTTCTGCTTTCCTTGCAATTAATAGAATTTATTAATTTTGTGGAAGCAGGATTTAGCAATGAATGAACTAGACAATAATTCTGCAATGCTATATTTATGCTAAGCATCCCATTAGAAACATTGGTCCAACTTTGTCACTAAATATGAGTTGAATGCTATTGACTTTTTGTGCTAAGATTTCTTAAGGGTAGAAATTTGTTGCAGGATAAAATGATTGTATTTTACTAAAATATCTGATGTTCTGCCAAGAGATGTGAGAAGGGTGGTTTTTTTTCAAGTAAGTTTTTTTCTGGTAATAAATTCTCTTAGGAAAATAACTGCTATCTAGGCATTATTTCAGGACTTTCAATCCTGACTAAATTTATCTTTGATACCTTGGGTCAACTACTTTGACTTCAGTTGAAGCTCTCTGAACTCTGTGAGGAAGATGTTGGCTCAGTCTGGAGCATTGTCCAAGCACATAAATAACCTGGACTAATATAATAGGTCCGTGTATGTTTTCTGGTGGAGCAAATTACTTTACATTCATTGCATTTCTTGATTAATATTCCAAAACTGTATATACATGTGAAGGTATGTGTACATATTCCTAAAACCATTTCTACAGTTGCTGATTTTCCCGTTTGTATTTCTTTACTGATCTGCATCAAACTCTTGTGCCAGACACATCCCTTGCAGAATTCAACCTATATCTTACAAAAGGACAAATGCCTAATTCTCTGGATATACACTCTGCCATAGATCCTGCAGCAATGTTGCAAAGGAAGAATTTGCTTTTCAAAAGTATGACCCTGGGCGTTACTCAGCAATGATGGCTGTCAAAGGGAAAGAGCAAAAGAGAGCAAGAAAATTTAATTTGAAATATGACATTAAAGCTAAAGAGTCTTTCTACTGAAAAAAACCCCACCTCTCCGCCAAAAGAGAATCTTAAGCACTTCATACAATTAAATCTAAGGATAAATGATTCTTAAAGAAATCAAAATATTCATGAAGTCACAGTAAAGCATAGAAGCATAGACTGCCATTTTTAATTTTGTAACCTCAAGCTTAATTCCTTTATTAATTTCAACTCTTCAAGCAATCAGGATTTCTCAAGCCAGAATCTTTCCAGGCAGCAGGACTTCTCTGCTGGGCTCCCTGATCCCGTGGCATCTTTGTCATGCCTAAGTTATCATGCATTTTCACGAGGGAGCCCCAGGTTGTGCAAAATCCAATCCAGAGGCATTGTTTCATTGCCCTAGGTAAAGTAGTCTTGTTTCGTAAACTGAGTGAAATTTGCCCCGTGCTGGCATGTTAGGCCTTCTGGTTCCAAATCACCCAGCTGTTACTAATTTGTTATGTAACTAGTATCTCTTTGTGCTGTATGATCTATGAGCAGCCAACCTTTCTGCATATTTATATACATCAACATACTTAATAACGTACAAAATAATAAAATACTCAAGCAGATATTATAGAACAAGACTGCAACTTGGACCTGCTTAAGGCTTACCATACTTATTTCTTTTCGTTTGAGATATTAGTCGAGCATATTTCTGTATTTAGTCCTTGAATATATTTTGTTAAAAATCTGTGAAGCAACTTTTAGTTACTTTAAATTTATTAAATATAAAATAATATAAAAATTATTTAAATTTTTGACTTTTGCTCAATATCTTTTTGTTTCTTCATTGAAAAAGAAGCTGTACCTCCCTACATATTCTTTTTTATTATTTTTTCTTGCAATAATCAAGCATAAAAGGAACTTTTTCTTATTAGACTCCTAGATGCAGTATCTGTAATCTTGCATCCTAAACTTCCTGGCTTATGAAAGATTTGGTGGTTTGGAAAGATGGTTATCTCACCCAGACTTTCACATCTGGCACCAAGATCAGCACAGACAGAAAGAATCTGAAGCAATTTAACCTCTCGCTGTAATTCCAACTTCTGTTGAACAGCCTTTCTTCAGCTGTTCTGCTTCCAAATTAGCTTAGGATTTATGATGTCATGGTAGTTCTAATCCTTCTAGTTAGGGACATAATATGTCCAGTGGCAGCCCCAGGACAAGATTTTCACCTCAGGCACATACATTCTTTCTGCAGAATTCAGAGAAAATGGTGGGTTTACATGCTCATTTTGTATTAGCAACTTCATTTTCATTGCTGTTGTAACTACAGATGGGATAGTGGATTATTTCTGAAATGGGATTTTTACCTTGAGTAGTCCTGCCAAATAAAAATTCATTTATCCAGACTTGGCCCATGGCTTCTGATTCTGTGGTTTAGCATTCTTGTTTGCATTAACAGTAAGCTTTGGATTTGTTACTGATCTCAGTGCGACTTTGAAAGGGTCCTCTTCTCAGAGCTCTGACTGCAATATGCAATTCTTTTCCATCTTTACGCCTGACTTCCTCCTGCTCCTTTATTTTACCTCTTGCAGTCATGAAACTATAGGAGTTTCATTTTTCCAGGTTTCCTAAACCTTCTGTTGTGAACTTTCTGTCCTGAATTTCACATTCTCTATATCAAGTTTATTTCCTATCCCTTCGGCAATGTAGTCTCTCCCGGGAACATATACCTTGGGGATTATTAACCTGTACAAGAGCAGTTTATGACAGTGTCTACTCTCAGCTTCTGGCACTTCTGTTTGTGACTCTGGAGTATGAAGTAATGAAGCCTGATTAAGTATGGTTGGAGCTATGTGATATTTCTGTGTGATAAAAACAAAGACTGAACATCATTATGTTCATCATTCTCAAATAAATCTGGCGCCTTAGATCTTTCCTTCTTTAAAAGTGACTTGTCTTTAAATCCAATGAGTCTTTTAAACAAAAAATAGAGTTGATTCTCACCTAAGGTCTGACACTAAATTTTTTGTGATAGCTCTCTTTATATCCAGCAAACAAAATTCCATTTTAAATCAATGTAAACTCTCAGAGTAATAGGCATTTTAAGAGTGCCAATGCCGCAGGATAATAAAAACCTGGCACAGAGATATTGCTATCATGGAGAACCGTTAGGTTGTTGCATTAACTAATAACAATAGATGAATTAATCAGTTTGCTTGCTTTTCTTTGCTGCCAGCCTGGTACACTGTGATTAAGTTCTCTGTTGCTGGCCAGGTTGAGGGTTTTATTTTTGTTTAGTTTGCTTATATGTCTATTTTTCTTTTGCCAATACAATTCTCATTCTTTCCTTAGGTCTCCATAGACAAGTTCCTATAAGTATTACACTTGTGACAAAGAACAGTGTCAGAACAGCCACAGTCTCCCTTGAGAGGCATTTCCTCATTCTTTTTATCTGGATCATTTCAAAGACCAGCTGTACCTGGGTATTAATGCTCTTTCAGAACCATATGTTTCCCTTCTGCATAAAACCCATGTAAGGGGGACGCTTACATAAAAATCTTGCTGCAAATTATTGCCATGTGCTCCTTCTGTAAGGGATAAAGGATAAGGAACAAGCAGGAACACGTTATTTTAATCAACCCATGGAAGACATAAGAAATCCTATAGGATATTTAAACATGGCTAGATCTTTCCCTTGCCTTCCTCCAACCCTCCCCCAAAGTAATGGCAAATACTGCCTGCAAATAACCCCTGTCTATTCAGCTAAGTAGAAACATAGGCAGCTCTTTTAGAACTGGTCACAGTTGTTTTTGCTTGATGTGTTCCTCAGTTACAGGATATAAATGTTATATATTCTGCTGTTGCTACACACAGCGTACAGACACACGATGGTTACCTGATAAAGGAAAATCAGATTACATACACATCTATCCCACTCTGTGGCATTTTGAAAAATATTCTACATATTACTTTTGTCCATTGGCTTCCTCTACTCTACCCAAGCAAATACAACATCATTATTAGTAGAGACATAGAACAATAAAGGCAATAAGCAGCAGGCAAGCACAAGAGGATAATTTAAATTCAGTTCTGAAGTTGTGTGATTTCCTGGGTTTGTTCATCCTTTTAATATTGTTCTCCTATTCTTTATGTGAATTTCCTTATAACTTTATTCAAACATAGGTAAGAGGATGTATATTCCTTCTACAAACAAATATGAAAAAGGAACAATATCTTTATAAACCACCTGTAAGCTTTGTTTATATAAACAGAGCTTGATTTTGCATGTTTCCATTAATCATTCATAAGGTTACAGAAAATTGGCGTATGCAAACCAGGTGATGGAACTTCTTTTTTTCTCTGGGTTGACAAGGGTACATAAAATATGTACCACAGCAACTAGCAGGGTTCTGGTAAATACAAGGAAGCTATAGAATGAAGGAGTAATATCTGGGGAGGGGTGAGTTTGCTTCTTCCAGTGGTTGGCTATATGTCAAATGCACAGCACAATTTATGAGTAACTTCAGCCCTGCTGCTAAAAAAAATGGAAGACAGCATTGTCACTCTGTGTAGGAGATAGAAGATGAATTTAGTTGTTTCTAGAACACTTTCAACAGACTGAAAATAAAAATTTATCTTATGATATTGGAGGGGGAAGCATCAAAAAAGGAAACATCAAAAGCTAGCAACAGACTCTCTGAAAATGTCTCAAGATGTTTCAATGTCGGGCTTGCATAAGCAGCTAAGATGAAATCTAGAGACTTTTATAAGGGTCGCTTCCTTACTAGCCTCTTTGTATTTAATGTCGACCAGAAAATATGTGAATAGGAACATGTGTTCAAGGTGTCTTGATAAAAAATAGCAGAAAATACTCTCTTCTTGTTCTTGTCTAGTGAAGGCTAATTGAGTTCAAAGGGCAAATAGCTGGTTGCTAGAATGAAGCATGCCAATGAGATTCAGAGAAACACAGGCTGAGACAAAAGGTGATAAAGAGTATGTACTGCAGGTTAGAAGAAGTGGAATAATTTTTAAATAATGTTATATGATAGAGTAGAAATTTTTGTCATTGGTGCATGCTAGGTGTGCTAACAGAAAAATGTTATTTGCACAGTGGTATGACAATGCATTTGTAAAGAGAAAAGCAGTGCCTTTCAAACTGACATTCTTTGTACTTTAAAAGACCTATAGCAAAGAAAATGCAAATTAAGTCTTAAGATTTTATGAAGGTTCAGATAAGTCTTGTAGCCAACTCCCCAAGAAATTCATCAGTCTCAAGGTTAGTGTTATTCACCACTATACTCCTTCAGAGAGGCTCGTATAAATTTGAAAATGACAGAAACGGGAATGAGATTCTATGCATTAGATTTAATTTAATCATATTCACTCAGATTCTTAGCTACGACCTTGAATTTGGTTGTATTTGTAATAGAATTCACCAGAGAGAAGCTGAGCTTCTGGAGCATCAGATTTGTCAGGAGATGTCAGATGTCTGCATCAAGTAGGATGAAGAATATCCAAGAAATGACATTGGTACTATCCTGATTTTAAATCCATCAAAGGAATACAGCTCCTTGCAGACAGAATAGCATCAGGATGCTTACATAGAAGCTTTCTTCCTTGCTGCTGGACAACTCTATTCCGCTGCTATGCTGGGTGATTTTTCTTAGGGCGCTTTCCACCCATTGAGAATTGCTGGGATCAAAGCTGTGTCAGTCAGTTGAAAGGTTTATTCTCGTAGAATAGCACTATGGTGTCAAAGTTTACACAAGTCAGTGGGAACTGAAACAGATCAGATGTGATCAGATACAAGGTGCAGCCCAATGCTAAGACAGAAATGCTTTCAGAAGTTGCATTAGAAGACATCATTTAAAAATAAGACAGATTACTTAGAGATGTGTTCACATGAAAATACAGGGAAGTAAGAGGAGAGACTACTTCTGTTCCTTTCACAGTGCGGATACCTCAGTAACAACATTTCGTAAGTGCCCAAGACAGCTGGCATGTACGTTCTTTGGATAATAAGATAACCAGAAACTTGTCTACTGAAAGGAGTGAATCCAGTACAGTATGACCCACCTTAATATTTGGCTTCAGGTTCATAGGAAACCCTACCTCTAAACAGCTGCAGAGCTCATGATTTATTGCTGCTGTCACAATGATGTGCACAGATCACCAGACTGAATGCATTTTGCAGTGACTTCTTGCAAGTGTTGGCATTTTCGCTTTGTTCCTACAAACACTATGTCTTCTGTCTTCTGCAGAGATCTGTTCATTTTCTTTTAGCATCAGGGTACTCTGGTACACATTCAAACTGTCAGTGCTGCAGAAGGGTATCTCCAGCCACTGCGAGGTCATTCACAATAAGTGGAACATCATCACTTTTGGCTACATGAGCAGATATGAAGCTTGATTTCATTATTGTTATTTGAATATTCACTGCTATTTATTTGTTCTGGTGTCTGGTCACTGCTTTATTCTTGCTATTAGTTTGTCACTAAGGTCCAGGCAAAGTTTTGGAGGAAGGATATCACACTAGTTTTGTGTAAGAAATCAGCTGATTTTCTTCAGAGAAATGCACTGAGCCTGTAGCATTTGGATCTTTCACTTGGGAATGAGACCAATGAATATGTGCTCTAGCTGCTTGGGTAGCTGGCTTGAAGAGAAGTGCAGCGGGTTTGAGAGCACCCTTACTCATGATCCATTGAGCAATGGGCATCTTTATGTGTTCTGGTTTTAAAATCTCAGCAGTGGTGCAGATGGTTCTGAGGACAAATTTGCACTATTGCAATAAAATGAACTGATTTGCAGAGATGTTTAGGGTGCCAGGAAATATCTCTACTTATGGCTCTTTTAGTTAATCTTCAAAATTTGTCCTTTGTGTATTACTGAAGAATTTTCAGAGAACCAAAAAGTAGGGTTCTTTAACTAAAACTAAAATAATAAAAAACAGCGCTTTATTTTCATTTGTGTTTCATCCTCTCTTGCTGCTCCAAAGATTGGAGAGCTGATGAATAGCTCCCAAAAATACCCAGTGCTGAGTAAGAACCAGACAGTTTCATAACTGCTTGGGTGCTCTTTACATGCAGATGGTAGGTAAATTGCTTGGTTGGCAAGAGAACAAGTGAACTCTCAAACCTGCTAGTGTGTAATGAGAAAAAAAGGCCGTAAATTATACTGAGAACAGTAATTACAATGCAACTGTTGACATGGTGTATGCTGGCATTGTAGCAGTGCAGATCACAGCAGGACAGATCTCAGGACAGATACTATCCAGGTCAGCTCCAGGAAAACACTCACTAGAAATATTGCTTCCAACACTCACCAAAATGCATGGACTAAACTATGCTACTAGACCCTCACATGTTATAAAATGATTACTCCAGTGTGGCCTTGGTATTTTACGGCAGCTCAGTACACCTGACTCTAACAGGGTCTTGCTTTTTCTTCAGATGCTCCAAGCAAAAATGTTAAATAATATTTAAGAGGCAAACAAAGGGCAAGGGCTGAGACTGTATTAAAATATAACTTCATTTAATATATTTTGCTGATTAATTTTTGGAACATGTTATGATGTAGAAATATTTCACTATGGGAGAGTACTAATGCAATGACCCATTTTAAGTTAGATCAATAAAATCTTGTACAACAGTATTGTACATACATCTGTTATTTTAATGTCTAAAAACAACCAAGAGAAGCTGAACTGATCAGAAAAATATTATATAAACTGCCATAACAGCAAAAGGTGATTTAAGTCCATTTACCTTACCAGACAAAATCTTAGTAGTGCATTATTTACTTTACCTTATTATTTTACTTAAACCAAAACACACCACACCCCACAACCCAAACCCAATATGTTGTGCTCTGTGTTAACGTAAGAAGAGCAAATTGTTCAGTCTTCCCCTTTTTCTCTTTTGCTAGTCATGCGTTTTCTCTAGGATGTAAGGCCTTATGCAATTTGATAGTGTAACATCAGGAATGCCATAAAGGCAGTTCTATTTTTATAGTGGGGCAATTAAAAAAAAAGATTGGTCTACTCACAGCAAATTTGGAGCCAGATCATCTATGCCAAAAGTAGCAATAACTGCAGTGTATAAGAGAAGCTAGAATTGATTGTGTCTTCTCTGAAGCAGAGGACAGAAAATTGCTTATTTGTTATAAAAATCTGGTTTGTAGCAAGACTGTTGATCTGCACATTAATTTTTATTGTTTACAAATAACTTACTGGAGTCTAGAAACATCTTGACACCAGTTAGTAAAAGATGGAGGACTGTAAATCCCTTATGTAGTCAATAAAGTAAAAAAATATGTTTGGTCAAAAATACCTGTATCTGGAAAGGACAGATCTGTTCTTTATTTTCTATTAGATGGTCTTGAAAGAAACTAAAGAGAAAAAATGTTTGATATGCTTAATTTCCATATTCCTGAAATAATGAGATACAGTTGTCAATTATTTTAATGACATATTTAGATTTTTTATTACATTGTTTTAGTAAAATATTTTATATTCATTAGGAACAATATTGTCAAAGTTGAAAAAGAATTTGGGATACCCAGTCAGATATATAATAAATTGTCTGATAGGATCTCAGAAATTGAAACATTTTTTAAACTTTTGCTCAGAATTCTATTAAGCTGATTTTTATATCTCTTGTATGTATTTTTTTACATATATACCCCCCCATACACACACACACACACTTGATGGCAGGGCTTTATCTCCCTGGAGTGTTACAAATGGTACCTCTGCTGGTTTATATTTTTTTTTTTTTACATTAAAAATTCAGTGACTAAAAGACTAGATCTTACAGACTCTTAACAGCATGAATAGCTTTTGTTCTTGAAAATAATCATATTGGATTTTTGAAAATTTTGTCGATGCATATTGTAACCCACTATCATACTTTGAATCTAACCAAGTGTCTCCAGTAGGATAGGATACTATGTCACTAAGGTTTGGCATGAGCTAACCACTGATGAAAGCAAAAGTGACATTGCAGAAACCAATCTTTCAATGTGTTGTGTTCCAGCTGATTCTTTCATCAGGTGTAGGCCCAGACACTCACAAAAATATTTACCTGAAGCAATAAAGCTTTTGTTATTAGGTTTAGCTATCATTTATGTTAGCTTTTCATTTTTTAATTCCTATCTGCGATGCTTACTGTGTGTATCTTAAGTTTTATGACCTACCAGGATGTTACAAGAGACAGGTGTATAATAGCAGTATAATCACTTGGTAAACAGATCTGCAATCTGCACCAAAATTTCATCTAGGTTTCCCTACACTGGAATTACAGGAACATTTGGTATACATTAATGTTGACAAATATTGAACACTTAAAGGCTTAAAACCATAAATTCAAATTTGATTCCTTCATCCACATTGTAAATGTCTTGTTTATCATTATTTTNAAACGGTTTTCATATTTTTCCCAAGTGTGCAAATATACAACTAGACTTATAAACCAGTCTTCAACTAGGATTCTGAGCAATTTCAGTACATGAATGAGACATCCAGCTAGCCTTCAGGCTTTATATCTCATGGATGTGGAAACACTCTTATCATGATTTAATCAAATATATTAATTATGCTAAATAAGGCTCTAAATTACTACTAATTTATAAAATGAGGCATGCATATAATTTTTGGCAGAAGAAGCTCCTTAAATTTTAGTGACACTCTCTCATTTTGATCTATTCATCCTGATGTGTACAGCTACCATGCACAGAACACACNCTTTTTTTTTTCATTTTATCTTTTATTCAGACAGGGCAATGAAATTAGTAGCTTGTAGTCCTTTAGTTTTTTCTGTTTGTATTTAGTTCCACTTCTCTCTCTCTCCCAGACAAAAGTAATACTTGACTATTACTAACCCTTCTGGGTTGAATTGTTTGATTAAAGTTCTGACAAAAGAAAAAAAAGTCTTATTAAAATCAGGCTTAGTGTGATTTGAAAAAATTTGAATAAGAATTCCCTGTAATGAGCTCCAGTAACATTTTTGTATTCTTTTCACAGTAGATTACTGTATACTTGCCTCTAATTATAGTAAATCCTATTACGCTAATTTTCATTGTGCTGGTAATCTGATTAAAATAGTAGAGTGTTAACAGCTATATACATTGTAATGAGAACAGCTTTCTTCCTGAAAGTGAAAAACGGTTTTCATATTTTTCCCAAGTGTGCAAATATACAACTAGACTTATAAACCAGTCTTCAACTAGGATTCTGAGCAATTTCAGTACATGAATGAGACATCCAGCTAGCCTTCAGGCTTTATATCTCATGGATGTGGAAACACTCTTATCATGATTTAATCAAATATATTAATTATGCTAAATAAGGCTCTAAATTACTACTAATTTATAAAATGAGGCATGCATATAATTTTTGGCAGAAGAAGCTCCTTAAATTTTAGTGACACTCTCTCATTTTGATCTATTCATCCTGATGTGTACAGCTACCATGCACAGAACACACTATTCAACTAAAAAAAAAAAAAAAGTAAAGGAACATAAGGAAGCATTCTTTCTAGACAGTTCAGTACAGTTTTATGAATTGGTCCTCATTCCCAATTTTTCACAGTGGTTCAATAACATATCTACCACAACAGTTCACATATACATGTTTTTTTCCTTGGCCTCCAATATTCTGTATTTTTATTTTTTAGAATTCCACACCATTGCTTCAGGGNTATTTTTCCCAAGTGTGCAAATATACAACTAGACTTATAAACCAGTCTTCAACTAGGATTCTGAGCAATTTCAGTACATGAATGAGACATCCAGCTAGCCTTCAGGCTTTATATCTCATGGATGTGGAAACACTCTTATCATGATTTAATCAAATATATTAATTATGCTAAATAAGGCTCTAAATTACTACTAATTTATAAAATGAGGCATGCATATAATTTTTGGCAGAAGAAGCTCCTTAAATTTTAGTGACACTCTCTCATTTTGATCTATTCATCCTGATGTGTACAGCTACCATGCACAGAACACACTATTCAACTAAAAAAAAAAAAAAAGTAAAGGAACATAAGGAAGCATTCTTTCTAGACAGTTCAGTACAGTTTTATGAATTGGTCCTCATTCCCAATTTTTCACAGTGGTTCAATAACATATCTACCACAACAGTTCACATATACATGTTTTTTTCCTTGGCCTCCAATATTCTGTATTTTTATTTTTTAGAATTCCACACCATTGCTTCAGGGAACAATCGTTACCCCCTGCTTTTCACAATCTTTCCTTCTCTTTTAAATATCATCTGCTTGGAGGCTTCCGCGTCAGGCATAACATCTGAAAAGGAAAGCTATTAGCGACCCTACATCCCAGAATTGTAGCAAGGTCTGGTCACACCTCAGCTTAGAGTTACATGCTCTCACAGTTCTAACAATACACAGTTAGCAAGTAGCAAGCAATCTAATTAATTAGATCTTTGTGTACCGAGACTGCCATCCGCAACACATCACAATCTCTTTCTTATACTCTTTCCTGAGAAGTGATGTTACTTACGCTTCTTTTTCTTTTGCATCTCACACTGAAATTGTATGCTTGGTGATTTCTTCCCTCCAGTAGTTTTCTACATGAATAAGCCATATCAGAGAGCACTAATGGCATTCATGCATACGCTTATTTTTTTCTACATTAAGCTTATTTTATCCTGTGAGAGGGTCATGCTTGTTAGGCATAATGTGATATTTGGATAATTTTGACTTCAAGGTGTTTTGTTTTTTTTTAAGAGTAAAATCTTAGAATTACAAATTTGCAAGAAATGGATAAATATAAAAGTATTGGATAGTGGCACTACAGGTTCCCTTTGTTCTAGACTGAATTCTTCACTTTAACAGTATTCTTATTTTTGCAGTAACCTAAAATTTGACAGTAATAGCATAAAGCAGCTCCACATCAGACCTGGTATTACAGCACTACCACAATTTGTACAGGAAGCCATTACTAAATAGCCCTGACTGTAGTGAAACAGGGATACTAGTTTGCTTGCAAGTTTGTTGCAAATATATCAATTCCTTAATCTAGCAAACCCTTTCTTCTTGGTAGTCAAATGAAAGTAAATTATTCTGTGAAGATATTCCTCTTATTCTGAGAAAACATGGTGAACATTTTTTCCTTCCAAAGCAAAATTATTTACTGCTGGAGTCACTGCATCTAATGTACTTGTAGATCCTAAGAAACTCTTTTGCCTTTGACAGGTATGATCCTTTTCTTTTTCTTTCTGGAAAGAAAATGAGAGATGTATGAAGCTTACACATGACAGATTGAAATGGCAAGAAAGTCTGTTTCAGTAGCTTGCTTGCCTGAAGGACTAAGTGTACAAATTAACAGAATAAAATATTACTAACAACTACTCCAGAAAAAGAACCCACTTTAGTAAACAGGAAAATTTAGATTAAATTAGAGATGGAGATCAGACACTAGTGTCATGTCTAAACATCAGTGTTGTGTTGTATCAGTCTCTAGATTACCAACTGAACTGCGTAATAAAGAGTTCTCAAATCATATTAAATACCACAGAAGCATAGAATATGACACGTGTATTGAGATTTTTTTATCAGTCATTGGAGTAAAAGTCAGCAAGAGGAACAGGTATATCACAGAAATAAACAAAATGTTAATTCTTCAGCATACACAGTGGCATAGTATTGAGAACTAATTGGAACGGACAATGCAATGTTATGAAAAGTCTCTGTTACATGCAGAGTAAAGGTGAAATTAAGACTATTCTAAAATGCAAATAAGATGTTATTTTATATGCCATAAAAACAGCAAAAAGTTTATTTAGTGTTATCTTTAGTTCTAATACAACTTTAACACCTTAAAAATTAATATAATCAAAGGCTTAATATGTGTCATGAAGGCCTAATCTACCCTCAAAAGTTGCGGATGAGGCCATTACAGTACTAATAAAGATGCCATTTACTCTGGTAAGATTATTTTTTTCTAAGTGTAGCTTATACAGGTTTGCTGAACAAAATAAGCTACATCAGCAAAAAACAGTGTATTTGCTTGTTCAGCAGCACAGCTATGCCAGTTAGAGGTGTGGTTTCTTTTTCCTCACATTATTGCAGAAAAACTATGTTATCTGAAGTGAGTTAAGCATAGCTAAGACTTTTAAAAGTCCATTTCTGTAGTGTCTCCAAAGAGTCTTTTGAGACAGACCTAAATTTGTCCTCCTCCTGTGAGCTCAGTCAAGACTGAGTGACACAGGTGAGAGTTTGAAAAGGATGGCACCTAGTGACACCTGGCACTGTGTGATGGGCTAAAATGATAAAGGAAAACAAGATAAGGTTCCACAATCCCTGTTCTACTGACAGGCTTACTGAAATCAAATCTAAAATCAGCAGAAGTAGATAATGCTGCAAAATCTTGCATCTACCTGGAATCTCACATATATTCTAACAATACTAAGACTGAACAAATGAGAGGCACAACTTAGGATGAAGACAGCCTTGCGTCACAATTACACTTCCTTATTCTTAGCAGCTGATGGGAGCTCCCAATGTGCAACTGCCTCAGTGGCATCCTTTAAGCTGCAGCCAGTCTCCTACAGCTGACAACAGCCTACTCTCCACCTAAAACCACCGAGGCATGGGCCAAGATTAGATCACACACACTGACATTAAACTCCACCTCCTCAGGGTCCATCCATCTACCTTCTAGATACATCACTCTCCTAGTGTAGACATGCTATCATGAGTGGAGTTTGTGTCAACCAGACACCCATTCAAGTGCAGCAGTCATACATAATGTTGTAACTGTCTGAAGGAGCAGTCTGCCCTTCTGAGCCAAGAAGTACATTGTAAGGTCATTGTGGGGACAGGCTTTAGAAGAGGCAGGGGCATCAGGGACCGTAAGTAATAGATACAGAGTTTGTTCTGAGGTAAAGTCTGCAGTTACGTTACCTAAGCAAATAAAATTAAGAAATGAGTATGGTTCTGCTTGGTTTTGTACTGAAAAAAAATCTATGAAACAACTATATTAATGTGAAATAATCTAGCAGGAATTAAATTGTTTTTAAAATGCATGCTAGGTTCAACAAAACATAAGCAGCTTTCAGCTTTCTGTAGTGAAGGAGAGTGTATCTTGTCAGACAGAATGAGTTTACATTAAGAACACCAAATATGATCAGACTGCCTCTCTTGCAGGGATATCTACTGTATAAATTTTGGATTTAGCTCAGCTATTGGGACCACACAGGCCTCAGTGGGATGTCCGGATGCTTACCCTGATCTGTAAACTGCTGATTGACTGCTGTTAAAAATAGGCTGTTCATCTGAAAGGCAAGAAAGACAGGATCTTTTTCAGCTACATGAAGCATAGGTGCTTAAAGTAAGATGTTCTGAAAGGCCATATAAAATGGAGTAGCACTAAGAAGGAACAGGTATGCGAGAAACAGAAATAATGCCAATTAGAAGTAGAGGACAAAATTTCTACATTAATATCATTAATTAATATTAATTAATATACAGCCAGGCTGCATCATAAGTCTTTATGGAAGGTATTGTTGGTGCATTTCTTAACTCTTACGTATATAGATACTTAAAATAAATTTATGTCCCAAACCTGCTACTGAAAAATGAAAAGCAATGTTTCGGGACTCTGTAATACTGAGTACTTTTACAAAGTAAAGAACTCTGAAAGCTTACTTGCTTCTTGCAAGTTTAACAGTTTTCAAATAAACTCTGCTTCCGTTGTATCCTTAGATTGTCTTATCTACGAAATTGCTACTGTTACAACCAGATTAAGACTACACTTTTATTCCAATAATTTCTATATAAAAATAACATGTATTTTTCTGCCAGGTGTAACATCCAAATTGAAATGTGACATTCAAGCTAATACAGTCTCATTGTTCTTTTAGTCAGCATTTCCTACCATCTCAAGGTATAAATTATTTTCTTAATGGGATTGCACAAGTGTAAATGAATATTTCAGTTACAATGTAGCTAGCATTCTACTAATGATGGTGAGCATAAAATACAGCCCAGTTACTCTCTTATAAGTTGTGTGGGCAACAAGTGTTTTTTAGTCAGCTAGTGATGACTAGATACACAGAAGAAAGCAATGGGATGGTTTTGCAGTTTTTAAGGCAAAGTGAGATCTCTGCAGGTTTTCAAACTGATTTGTTCTGTCTATAGAAGATACAGACTTTCCAGTTATTATACTACTAGCATTGTTTAAGTAAAAAAAAAAAAAAATCCTCCTCTTTAACCTTCCTAATCATTTCAAGTTAGCCATCCCTCATTGTTTTTAATGCTTGATCTCTCCAAAGACAAAGAACCCATTAGCAGTATCTTGAGAGCTGCAAATGTGCAGCTTTATACTGAGTTGGCACTTTAATTTTTAAATTGTGACACAGAATTTCAGGACATTTTTATACATCTCAGAGTTCTTGGCTGAAAATGCCAAGCCATCTATCTCATTAACTACAATAATACAACTACTATGTTTCTAAACAAAATATATGGTGCTTATCTTCTCTGCTTCCTGTGTAATGAACAGGCCTAGGTAGAATGTAGCCTACTACAGTCTCGAGGCATATATTACATGTAAAAAAAAGAAGAAAAGTAATCACTGTAATGCTCATCTCTGAACCATAAAGTGACACTGCTGTTCACAGTGTTTTTCCTACCTGATAATGCCACCTCAGGACCTCAACTCTTGGTAAGTATAAACATTCATATTATTCACATTACAGCATCTTAACGAAAAGTTGTTACTTCATCATGGATTTGTTCATATCAGCATTCTGCAAAATACCTGCATACTTAAATAGGGTCTCTAGCCAGAGTATTTCCCACCACTATTGATCAACGTGCCAGCTAAGCGCTACCCTTCACTTCAGGAATGTTTGTGCCGAGGAGGGTCTCTGATGGTATTAATTCCCAAAGCACCTGCCAAATACCCTGCTCTTCTGCTGCTCTTCGTGTGGAGCTTGAGGAGTAAGACACAAAACAGATTAAAATTGTGACGATGACTGTGTCACACCTAGGGCCGCTACACACTGAAGTGTCCAGAAGGTGGGCACCTCTCTAAAAACATTTAATACTTTTAGTTTGACTTAATCACCACATGATTTTCAAACACATTTTAGTCGCTTTCCTCACGTTGAAGAAAAAAAAAAGGGGTGTGTGTGTGGCGCTGCAGGAGTGCCGCGGCGGGAGCTGCCCCCGCCCGCCCCACACACCGCCCCTCCTGAGGGAGGCTTGGCGGGGAGCTGCCTCTGCTGCCGCGCTGTCCCGCCTCCACATCGCGCCTCGCCTTCATCCGCGCCTCACCTCGCTTTCACCTTCATCTTCACCCTCCGCTCACCTCTACCTCACCTCACCCCCAACCCTCCCGCTCGCCCTCATCGCCTCCACAGGGCCGCCCCGCCGGGCGCTGAGGCGTCTGCCCGCGCAGCTCGGTTACCGCTAACCCACAACCGACATTGTTAACGGGGAGGAGGCGGAGGGGGGAGACGATTAAAATAACATGGGGCTATTCTAGGCGCTAACGGGATTAGAGGCGAGGCCAGCGAGGCGGCGGGGAGAGGGCAGCGCTGCGCGGCGGCCGGGCTGCGGCATGGCGCCCCTCTGATGGCGGGAGGGCAGAGCAGCAGCTGCGCCACATGGGCGGGGGCGGGATACCCCAGGTAATTGGGGAGGGGAGGGCAGCGGGAGCGCTTCAGGGGCGGGCGGGCATGGCGGGGCAGGCCTGCTTGCCCGGGGGGAAGGGAAGGGCTGACCCCGCTCGCAGCCCGGCCTGTGGGGCGTAGGGGGCAGAGGGGGAGGCCGAGACCCCACCGAGGGCCTAAGGAGGGGAGGAGGCGGCCGCCCGGGGACAGCCCAGGTGAGGAGGGGGCAAAGCGGGGGGCGAGCGGCCTGGCCGGCGGCAGGCGTGGGGAGCGCGGGAGGGCCGGAGGAGGGAGAGCCACCCCGGTGAGGTGGGGGCGCGGTAGCGAGTTGGGGGGAAAAGCGCGAGGTGCGGGAGGCTGAGGGAAAGGGAGAGCCACAGCGGGAGGCGGAGGAGACGAGCGTGGGCCCGGGGGAGGGCAGAGCGCGGGAGCGCGGCGGGAGGCGGAGGAGAGCGTCAGCTGGAGCGGGGATAGCGGGAGCGCGGCGGGAGGCGGAGGAGGAGAGCGTCAGCTGGGGGCAGATAGAGGGAGTGCGGCAGGAGGAGGAGAGCGTGAGCCGGGGGGGCAGAGAGAGAGGGAGCGCGGCAGGAGGAGGAGGAGGGGAAGAAGCGCGACGCAGGGACGGCAGATGCCTGGAAATAAAAATTTGATGATTGCATGCAGCGGCTGGAGAGACTCTGTCGGTGGCGGCGGCGGGGACGAGGCAGGGACAGGGGGGGCGACGGCAAAATGAAGTATCAGAAATACCTGACTGTCTTGCAGATGGCCATAGGGGTGACCGCCTCCAACAGGGGCAGTCTGATGCCCTTAAAGAGGAAGCTGTGGTGAGTAGGCACAAACCGGGCCGAGGGCACTGCGGGCCGGGCCGAGCCGAGCGCGGGCCGCGGCGGGACGGGCGCGCGGGGTGGCGGCGGGCTCCCCTCAGCCGTGAGGGCCGCATACGGGGGGCGCCGTGCCCAGACCCGGGCGAGAGCGGGCCCGCGGCTCCCGGCGGGCGGCTTCGGGGCAGAAAGTTCCCGGCGAATTCACCGCCAACCGTGTGGGAGACGCCGGGAGGCGGTGGCGGTGCCGGAGGAGCTGTCCGCGCCGCGCCTGCCCTCCTTCGGGCCCGCCGGAGGGTGACCGGCTGGGCGCTCTCCGCGGTGGGAGAGCGGTCCCCGCCCGTCAGGACTCGCGGGTGGTGCCGCAGGCTTCGGGGGGACCCGCGGCCGGACGCCTGTCAGCGCGCGGCAATGGCAGCTCCAGCTGCGGGGCGCGGAACGGCTCCAGCCGGGGCCGCCGCTTGCGTGACAGCCCGAGCGCTGCCTCCGGCCGCAGCGCAGCCTCCCCCTCCGCGGGCTGTGCACAGCCGGGCCCTGCCCTGCTGGCAGGTGTATTTGGGAAACGGGAAAGGGAGATACCGGGCTCATGGGCTAGCGAGGGACAGAGGCGGTGCTGTTCATCCCTGGTCGGTTTTATTTCAAGCCTGCGTTTACCCTGACTTATTTCCACTGTTTTTGTGCTTGCTGGTTGTGTGCTGAACTGTTTTTTTTCTGGATGAATCAACAAGACGTTATGAAAAATGTATTAAAGTGTAATGATGTGATGTGGGTGAGTAGGGCACCGCCGAGCATATGGCACTGCAATACAGAGTCACTCGTGGGCTTGAGAGAGCCCCCTGCTAGCTCGGGTGAACAGGGGGATGTGTGGCATCGTCAGGACAAATTATAAGGAGAAAGTCTGAACTTGGGAAGTCAGATTTTCTGGGAGGACAGGGATGTGAGGAACAAATCGGTACACTGAGAATTTTTTATCTATGAAAGACAAAGAGTAATATTTGGGTGGCAATGGTCATATGGTTTTCTTTCCCTGTACTTACGTGTTCCCAGTGAAGGAAGGTATCACAGAAGAAGTGATCGGTCATTTTATTTAAAAATAAGTAGTTCACAGATAGAAATATTTTGATGCCAGCAGTTGTAACAAAAATGGGCCTTACACAAATTGTAAAATATAAGGTTTTAAACTGTTTTATTTCCTCAACATTGTCAGCTAGCATAGGCGGTCTCAAGAAAATACATCACTTGAAGAAAGATAGTAGGGAAGTAGTAAGCTTTCTGTCATAATCCAAAATCTTGCTATTCCTTGCAGATAAGAACACAATTTGGTGAATCTATTCATCCTAACTGTAATGTACAAAATCAAATGTAGTCTTAGACAAAAAGATGTTCATACCGATAAGTTTTATGTTTAATCAAAGGTTTTGATAGTGTATTCAGTGTCTGGATTTTGATTATGTAAGTTACATAAAGTGTACTGTACCTGTTTTATTCTCCCCAAATGCCATTCCTGTCTGTGTGCAGCAGTGTACATATTGGTGTGTTACTTCTTCTAAGAAGTTTAATTATGGGCAATATAGTGATAACAATTGTTCTACTTTGTATTTCCTTTGTCTCCTTGGAAATGTTTTCTTTGCTGGCACGTTACAGTAAAGCTATCCGTATTTATGTACTTTAAGTCTGAAAGGACTTGATTTAACTCCTGCTTTGTCTTTGGTTGCAGTTAGATCAGCTCTGTATTGCTTAGTTTCATGGTGAGATTATGTGGTTTTTGAGGTATAACGAAAAAATATATTGAATACCCACTAATACATACTGTGAGCATTGCATTTCATAACATTTGTAACTTGACATCATGTTGCTGCAATGCTGTGTGAAGATTCAGTTGACTAAGATTGTTAAGGAATTTTTTTTTTTTTTTATTTTAAAGAGATGTATGAATTACTTGAGCAATTGAAAGCATGTCTCTGGGATATTCTTGTTAATAGATGACATGCTATTATGTAGTCACATTTCCCTTGAGAACTTTAGTAGCATTAGGCATCATCTGTATGGATAGAACTTATGCTCGTGGATGAAATAGTATTTTCTGATGCATTTAGAGAAATGCTTAAGGATACTTTGTCATGTTAATTTTTTTCTTATCCATGCATAGTCTGTGTCAAATGATGCATTAAGAAAATCTGAATATTAGAGAGAAGAGTATACTGCTGTTAATAAAACCAATGCAGTATTAGTGTATATTTCCAACATGTAATACAAAAGTGTATTCCAGTGCTCTATCTACCTAAAGAAAATGTATAAATCAAGTCAGTCTATAATCAGATTATGCTTTATAATCTTTTTATTTACTTATTTTTAAAACTTACAACATTGTTTAACGGATCAGATTCATCAATTCTTCGATCTGTTAATACATATGGTAAGTAGAAGCAAAGACATAATTTAAATAAAAAAGGGTTAAGATACTCTTTTTTTTTTTTTGTGGAGATAATCCACCTGAATCCTACTGAAAGAAAATGAAAAAGGTAACAGCAATATTTTATTTGTTTATAGAGCATCTGTCACTCCAGTCTTCCCCCACTTCCTCTCCAAAATGTAAGTCCTATTCTGTGATACACGAAAGCAGAACTACAAATGAAAACAAAAAAGATGGACACCAATGTCTCATAGTGGGTTAAGAATACATTAGTATAAACTAGCTGGGAATAAAACAGGCAGTTGAACAAATAGAAGGAAGCTATGCCACAGGCTTGCAGTGGGAAGTGGCGGAGCCAGAAACTCACTTGTGTTTGATGTGGAGCTTGATCATTTTACAATGTGGTTTACTTGGGGCGATAGAGTTTTGGACTCAGTGATGGAGGAAGTTCCTGGAGTCCTGAACTGCTGATTCAGACCTCTTCCTGTGTTTGTGCAGTGTTGCAATTAAATACATAGGAACCTAAATGAGATGAGTGGGATGTTTTCAATCGTCTGTCTGGGGGAACAGTATTTGGATGCAAAACCCACCACCATAATGCTGCAAGTACAGTTAGTCAGTCCCTGCTGCGCTCCAAGGTTCTGAAGAAAAACTAACTACTGACCTGGGAACACTTTAAAACAGTAAATTGTCATAAATATCTACTGAAATCTCAATATGTGCAGCCCGAATGCTTTTACAATATGTAAATGCTAAATTGCATAATTAAGGAGAACTGCACAAGTAGACCGTAATTTCTTGTCACACTGAATATTATGTTTCTCTGCTGGAAGGAGGAGGATCAGGGAAAAACAGGGGGAAAAAAAAAAAAAGGTGGAATGGGATATTCTGTTCTCTGATGCTTCTCACTGATATTCCTTTCTGTTTCTTGCAGCATTTGTCTCTACTTTGAAAGAAGGTCTCCTCTGCTTTTGCTCATGCCCCTTATGCTCCCCTTGGAGCCAGGGAGTGCAGAGTCATGAAGTAAGACAAAAAGCTTGGTTAGGGATAAGTTTTCATTTTGAATAATATTATGGAAGTGGTTGGGGCTATTCCATCTTTACATCTCCTTCATCTTTTAAGGAGGACTGTTAGTCTTCTGAGGCAATCTAGGTTACAGAAAAGAATGCAGATGAAATGCACTACAGAACCTGAATTTTGACAGGATCCCCTGTTGGGTGCTGTTGTTAAAAGAATGTGGGATGTCGAAGCCCAGATGCTAAATCATAGCTGCTGCTGTAAGATGTTGCACAGGCACATTTATTTTCAAGCATAGGTGTAAACTTACTTGAAATCAGTGAAGAGTAACCTGCGTGTCTGGAATTAAGCAGAAATCTAAAAGCTTTGTCAACTCAGAGTCTTTGTATTCAGGCTGGAGCTTGGGTGTGGAAGTGCAGGCTTATAGTGAAGGATGCCTGTTTTATCATTAGGACTGTCCCTAGGGAGAAAAGTGCCACTGTTTGTTTATATTCTAAGTGGACTCATATTTTGAATAATCAAATAATGGAAAAGTCACTTCAGTATAGGAGAAAGAAAGCATCAAAGATTGAACTTCTTGGGTGTCTCTACAGAACTATGTGGAAAAGTACAGGCCACCAGAATGGGTGCTTTCCATTTTTGATTGCTGGTTCCTGCTAGTAATTTTTTGAAATGGGGATAACAGTTTCAATTTAGCCCATTGTAAGGATTTATTCATGTTGCAAATTAATTAATAGCTTTTTTCTGATGAAGGCAGGATACTGTGCTTAGAACTGAAGATATTTGCAGAGGTGCACAAGAATTTAGCATAGCAGCTGACTGCTCAGTGTTGCTAGTTATTGTTTCAAATTTGCCTTTTTAAAAAATGAATATTAATATTGAACAAGTATAACTCTTAAGTCTCCAGTCTGATCAGTGGGAGTAAGTCTCACCTTTTCTACCCTTGTGTTTGAGCCGGAGGGCATACTGATCACATTCAGCTGAGTCCAGCTGCTGTCCTCTCTTTCTGTAGGGTTGAGGAAGCCTGTCTTCTAATGGGAGGACATAGAATTATGGAAATGTTATACATCTCTCAGCTGAGATCTAGGTAACTACTGGAGGTAGAAGTTTCTAAGAAGTTTGACTTACATGTTGTGAAACCATTTATAAAAATAATAATTTGCTAGAAGTGCCTAAATCCTTTTTTTAAAATAAGATAGGCAGACAGCTTGCAGTATATGAAAAATGAAATAATTATGTCACTATCTTAAGTCTTGTTGAGGCTATATAGTTGTCAAAAACTTGTCCTCTCTGCATTAACTCTAACATTAATGCTACACTCAGAAAACAGATGCAGAATGTGTGTCATCAAAATTTGTTTTATATATATTGTCTTTAAAAAATTGTTCGTAACTCTAAGCACTAAACAAGAAGAGAATTTTTTAAGTTCTTAAAAGATGTTCCATCTAACTAGTCTGTTTAGAAAATAACATGACATTAGTTATTTCAGACAAAATTTAACTGCAAAAAATGTTAGGTAACACTGAAGATTGTTATAAATAGTAATTATGTGCAAGTAGAATGTAAATACAGTTTTTATCAATAAAAACCTGTTATGTTATAAACATTCCATCTAATTGCGCTATGGTGTGTATTGAGTCATTAGCCCTTGATGTGATGCTGCACTGTGAAGTCACTGTTGCATAGAGTTTTGTTAGGCTAGCATGTTTGTCAGTGGAATACAGATAGTGAAAGTTTAAGGGTTTTGCTTATTTTACAAACAAATAATTTAGAGTCACGGTTATGTAATGTGATATATGATCAGGAACCAGTCAAGGTCAATGAAACTGCTGTGAGAGTTGTGGATAATAAATAAGGGCCTTGGGCTCCAGGTGGGATTTATAAAATGGTTCATTTTTACTTGACTGAAATTTCCAAAAGTTAATGAATTGGGATGCCTTAATTTAGGATTCCCATTATGAGCTCCGTTAGAAAGGTGTTATGTTTCCAGAATATTAAGCACTTTATTTGCACAGAAACAGCACATTTCAAACAGGGCACCTGGAATTTTTCACTGCCTTCAAAGATCTTGATGCTGTGCTCTACTTTTTAGAGCTCTAGACTGCCTTGAACATTCTTAGGCTTTGATTCAAGAGTACATGTCTTGAAGGAGTTGATGAGCTGCAGACATCTCTTAAAAGGGCTCTTAAAATCTTTCTGCTTTAACCTGGGATAATTCCTCTATACCCCTGATGCATCTACTACAGTCAGTGACTTAGCAATTTACTTACTGATTTTCTGTTAACTAAGCAATAGAAATAAAAGATGAAAGGAGATAGATGTAGTAAATTTAATGAAGAATTTTTTTTAAACTTAAGGTTCAGATGACAGAACCATAGAATATTGCATTATAGTTTCAGTATTAATTTAAAAGGAAAAAAACCCTGTTTTTCTGATTACAATGAACACTTTGAGAACACAAAGCAAAATTCAGAAATGAGAAGCATTTTGAAAAACTTTTTCTAATCTTTGAATAATTTAGTTTCAAGTCAAACTCTTTGGGCCTTGTCTCGTGAATTTGGACGCACTAAAGCTGGCACTCGTGTTTATCTTGTAACTTTATAGTCTTAACTTTTGAGCTGTACTCCTTGTGGAAATTTCTAGTACTTGGAAGAGTTCCTGTTGCGGTACTGCACGAGTGTTGCTGGGAATGGATTCTTTAGAGTTTCATTGCTGCATGCAGCATTCTGAGAAGAAGAGGTGAAATAGATCCAAATCTGTCGCAGGTCTGTTATTGCTTCTCTTTGCTAAAACTGTAGAAGTAGCAGAGGTACTGGAGAAGCTGATGTTAATTTCTTTGCACTTGTCCCAAAGTTTCCTCATCAACGATAGAGTCAAAACCCCATGGATGTAAATGTGGATATCTTGTCTCATATCCTTCCTTTGGTACACAATACAGTACAAAGCTTCCATATTCCTGGTAATTATATTGATTGCATTTTTCTTTGGTTGGTTAAATAATACTTTATTTTCTTCTAAAGACACCTAAGAAATAATGACTTTATAAAGGATTGAAAGGAATCTTTCAATTGTGATATTTCTTCCCATAAAATTGTACTTTGAAAGTCAAATGTGTTTTTAAAAGCCTTTTTCTGAATCTCAGAAGCTAACAAGTAATAGCAATAATTTATTCTTCAGCAGAATTAAATGATGGATGGATTCCAGGAGCAGCAAGTTAATTTTTTTTCAAGTGGCTTTCAAGAGTGGAGCTCCCAAGTGGGAGGGCCTTCAAAACAGTGTTGTTAAAACAACATAACTTTGATTAGCCTGTTATTTTTACTTGTTTTTCTTTCACATAAGGTTTTTCTTAATTTATTTTATCTTTTATAAAGGTTTCTCAGTATCAGAAAGCATTAAAAGACTTGCAACTTAAAGAAATGCACATTTATAGGTAAGGCCCTAGAATAAGAGGTTTGAAATATAGTTCAACATAAGAAATGCCCAATGCAGATTACAGCTTGTTGAGAAATTTTCTGTTAAGTATAAGGAACAAGTCTAATGTACCAAGCATTTAATTTGCCCATGGTGCACGTGAAGACTTAGTGATCCAAGTGATAAGTAATGAAATAGGCAGCCCTCAGATTTCTGGAGAGAGAATAAGTACAGACTTCTAACCGCACTGAAACAATGGATCTCTCCGTGGGCTCCAACATCTACATTTGACATGAACTCGGAATTAAGTATGGTTACGTACATTTGGATTAACTTCATCAGAGATGTTTGGAGAGCTCCATAAGAGAAGATACATTTTGTACAATAGAAATGTACAATCCCCATGAATGTCACGCTGTCTGTGGAACGAGACTTGAGACTGAGCAATTGCCTTTCTTTGGAAATTTGTCCTGGTAATTCTTTAAGATGTTTTTAGCAGGGAGTCCATGACATTTTTGCAGTTTCTGTTTTGTGAACAAATAGGTTACTGTAGTAGCCAAGCATGTTTATCAGAATTTAATCCATATATACTTATACCAAAAATCTGATGCTGTTTCAGCTGGAAGTTCATAATGTAATTAAAATGTGTGAATATTCATAGAATCACAGAATGGTTTGTGTTGGAAGGGACCTTTAAAGATCATCTAGTTCCAACCCCCTGCCATGGGCAGGGACACCTCCCACTAGCCCAGGTTGCTCAAAGCCTCATCCAGCCTGGCCTTGAACCCCTCCAGGGATGAGGCATCCACAGCTTCTCTGGGCAACCTGGGCCAGTGTCTCACCACCCTCACAGGAAAATATTTTTTCTAAATATCTGATCTAAATCTCCCCTCTTTCAGTTTATACCCGTTCCCCCTCGTCCTGTCACTACACCCCCTGATGCAGAGTCCCTCCCCATCTCTCCTGTAGCCCCCTTTCAGCACTGGAAGGCTGCTATAAGGTGTCCCCAGAGCCTTCTCTTCTCCAGGCTGAACAACCCCAACTCTCTCAGCCTGTCCTCATAGGGGAGGTGCTCCAGCCTCTGACCATCTTTGTGGCCTCCCCTGGACTCACTCCATCAGGTCCAGGTCTTTCCTGACTCCAGAGCTGGATGCAGCACTGCAGGTGGGGTCTCGAGAGAGCAGAGCAGAGGGGGAGAATCACCTCCTTCGTGTGCTGGTCATGCTTCTCTTGATGCAGCTCAGGACATGGCTGGCAGTTAGAAATTTCTATTTATCTTTGCAGTTAAAAGTTGGCAGTAAATTAACCCAAGGGGAAAAGAACATCTAAAACAAATCACTATGTTATCAAGAGAACTTAGAGCAAGCTGTTTGTGTGTGTGTGTATGTGTGCATGTGAAAAACCCAAAAACTCGGGCATCTGAAAACAAAATACTGATTTCATAATCGCAGTAATTCAACAAAAAATGAAGGGCTTTATGTTTATAAATTGAGTAAGAGATTTGAAAAGAACTGTTTTAATTTTCAAGTTTGGTTACTGCAACTTTTTCTTCTCCCTAGCCTCCTACAAACATGCTTTTGGATCTTCTGTCCTGACCATGAAGCTGCGTAGACCTAGGAGTCTCGCTAATCAGAGAGATGCATTCAGTCTATGGTCATTGTATTTTGTACTTTCAATTTTATATTTCAGGTGTTAATGTGGCCCACTCTATGCAATGTCCTTTTTTTGGTGATGAGTCTGTATAAGACTCCATATTTGGATATCTCCACCTTTGTTTTTAGTAAAAAACATTTACGTACATGCCAAAACCATTAATGAGCAAGAGAGTCTAAAACACATCCTGAAATATTTTTCATGGGAGGAATCTTAATGGTTACAGAAAAAAACCACTAAACTGATGTAGAAAGTCTTGAGAAATGCAAAAAAGTTACATATTCTCTCTTACTTAAGCTTTTTTTTGAGTCTCTTGTGACTGCAGTTGTGAAATTATATGGAAGAAGCGTAAATCTGCACATTAAGAATTTTGTGTTTTCAGTTGATTCTTGGTGAGTGTATTTGCTGGAGTTGCAGTTTTCTTTCTTCTGCTGTGGTGTCAGAGTGACTAGAGACTATTTTGCATTTAAAATATTGACCTTGCAAACCTTAATACATTTGGTTAATTATTAACCCCGCTTACTTCTACTCATTAGCAACTTCAGACAAGCTCCTTGAAATACAGATTGCTTACTGGAAATATTTTAGTTACGGACTCCCCTTAGTATATCACCCCTGTAACTTTAAGAGATCTGATTAATTTCATTATTGTTCATCGTTATTCATTGCTAGAATAGCTGAAGTACCATTAGCACTCAAACTGGAAAAAGTCAAAAGCCAAATACTGCCAAGCTCCTACTGATTTAACTGACAGCCATCAACGTGTCTCAAAAAGATTCAGTTTTTCACTGAATTAATAGAGAAAAATATTTCTTCAGATTTTTCAGCAGTTAAATATATTTCTGTAATCATGTCTTTTTTTTTGATACTTCTCACTTTTGTACAAAAATGACGATTACGAGATATGTTTGACTAAATCTGCAAGTTGTGGTGGACTTCATGGGAGCTAGATTTCTACATACTTTTGTGGGCTTAGTTTGGCACTTAAACTAAAGCTTGGAATGGCATTCCTTCTTTGTATGGCAATGTTTTTCCTTTGTAAATGTTTTACTTTAAACAAATTTATTCAACAAAACCTATATTCTTTGTCTGATACGTGGCTCTTTTTGTTTGGCAGGGTAACTCCATCTTCTGAAAGTCCCAATGGTGCTACCTGTAGCGTAAGTCAGGGAAAGCCCTCTTTAAGAAGAATAAAAGGAAGAATACACAGGAGCAAAAGTCTTGATAGCATTGATTTCTGTGAATTCACTGTAAGTACCATATCTTTTATGTTTATCCTATATGAAGTTTTGATAATCTTTCTAATAAAGTGGTTTATCTGTTTGTCAGAATTAGGAAAGGTGTTGTACTTAGTGATGTTTTAATTGCAGTTCTGTACTGATGAATGTAAAGAACAGTGATGGTGCTTGTATAATTAGTGATGCATAACTGTTATTTTCTTCAGCAACCATTAGATATAAATTTTGATGTTAGATTTTAATATTGCCACCCACGTAAGATGAAGAAATCAACTGGAAATAGAGTAAATACGAAAAATGAAATCTGTTTTCAAATTCTGTTTTTATATTTAGATTTTGGAAGTTGTATTTAAAGTAAAATAGATTATTTTTTACAAGAACCGCAACATTATTTTAGTTGTGCATGGATATAATAGAGTACTAGAAAAAGAAATAAATGTTCCTAAAAGATGGCACTTAAAAGCTAGTATCACAGATGGTGTCTTGCTACAGTTAGGCAGTAGCAGTATATACTTATTTTCTTCTCTTTGGTTAGGATGTAGATAACATTTGTCTTATTGCTGCAGGAAACTTAATGTGATCAGGGTTTCAAAGAATTAGTGTAGTTGATACTTTAGAGATTTAGCTGAATTGAGAGAGAAAACTGAAATTTTTTCTACCCAACTTTTAATTCAGGAGGAGTTGTTTACTTTCAAAGAATGGAAGAAAAGAAATTGTTAATATGAAAGAGTATGGGACATGGGGATAGATTTCCTGCTATTTATACTGTTTACAAAATATTAGAGTTAGTCCTAAACACAATTAACTGAGGGAGATTTGGCCAAAACAAATTATATTCAGATAAATTAATGTAATGTAGTTTTGAAGTACTAAAATAAATGTCAAAGAATGTGTTAAATTATAAACCAGTTATTAAATAAGAGGATGAAAGAGAGAGGAAATGTGTGCTGTCTTTAAAATGTAGGAATCAGTAGCGCTGTGGAGATATTGTCTGGTCTTACATGGTTGAAGAAACGATGTAACTAAAATGTTCAGATGCAATTTGAGGATATGTCTTTATCTAAAGCAAAGCAATGGTTTGTGTATGTTGCATCGGTTGGTGTGATGTGTTTTAGGGATGATGCTAATAGCATAATTGTTATTTTTTTCTCGGGACTGTTCTGTTTCTAATTACAAAGTCGTGTAGTGCTATCTTTGAGACAAAGAGCTTGTTGTTTGCTATTTATGCAAGTAATGAGATCGGTAGCAAGGATTTGAGATTTGGTGTACGGTATGGTGTCCAGATACTTCCAGTGGTGCGGGTACGGCAAAGCTGGGTTCTGTAGCTGGGGAAGACCATGCGCAGCGAGGCTGTGCTCCGTTCCGTGCTGTCAGGAACTCGTGCTGCCGAATTTAAAGCTGGTTTTGGTGTCTGTGCAAACTGATGTCGCAGCAGTGATATTGGTGTAATCGTTACCTTACTGAAGGTGAAAAATTCCCTTAGGGAACGAGATTACTGAAACAATAACTTGAGCTTGTGCTATATGGGTCTTCATCTGTGTGGTCCTGTTAAGGGGTTTTATCTAAATCTGTCTCTACTCTTGGGGCCTTCAGAGAAAACGCGATTATAGCCAACGGTAAAAAGAATATCTTGCATGCCATAGAACCTGTGCAAAGAGTTGTGAGACAGATAATAACGGGGCATGTCTGTATCTGTAGCATACAAATGTGTAGAGCATGTACACATGTATGTATCAATTTGTACATTAATAGCTAAGTATTGATAATTAGGATCAGGAAAGGACGCTTGCTTTTTATTCAGCGGTCTCATGTTAAAGGCTGATACAAGTTTAAATAGCTAAGCACACATCAGAACTATAAAAATGGATTTTCTTGCTGCTACATAATTTAGAATCACACTGAAATATTTCTTGATATTGTGTAAGGGTACTTTTATTGTTTTAAAATTATGATTAAAAATAGATCTAAAGAAATAATTGAGGAAGCTGGTATGCCTGAACCTTTCCAGAGTGCTCCCAGAATGGAATGTTTTTCATGTTAAGCCTTATTCTCTAGAAAGAAATCTTGGGTACTGGCAGATAGAATAAAATCGGAAATAGAAGATTCAGTAGACGTTCTTTTACACAATGAGGGGAAAGAGCTTTTTAAAACTTCCTCTTCACAACTGTTCTATGCTGCAGTATATCTATTTTATGACAAGAAAGATGAAAAGTTTCATATTTAAATTTGTGGATAACTCATATGCTGACAAACGTACTTGTTCACAAGTAGTTTGAACATTTAGTGAACTGTTGTTTTTCTTCATCATGTAACGAGATTGAGATCCATTAATAATTTTGAATGTTATTGGATTTCGCTTTAAGTAATGTCTATGTGCATCCCAAACTGTTCTTTTTTATAAACCTTTTATTCCCTGTCACTTACCAAATTTTTACCGAGGACAAATCCTAACAGCAGAAAGACATAAAAAATAAGTTATGCTTCCTTTTCTCCAAGCGTGAAGAAATGTGTCCCCAGTGGAAAAGTTCTGGATTTCCATGCAATGTGCACAAACGAAAATTTGATACACAAAAATACTGTATTTACAGTGACTTCAGCTGTGGCAGGGGATAAGTTGTGGGAGCTGCATTAAGCTGGGAGGCTCATTAAAAAGCGGGGTTATTCTTTGCAAGGGAGGTGATAATCATTGAAGAGCCTATTGCATGAGTAAAATTTCAGCAGAGGCCAAAGAGCGACATGGAGGGAGTACCACGGGTGCCTTCAGAGGGCTGTTTGACATTGATGCTACCAAGTTTCTTGTTTACCACACTTAGTAAAATCTGGAGTTTGTGATATTAATGGCTTTTCTTTTTATCTGTGGCTCTTAATGTGGATACCATACCTGAGAATGCTGGGCAGGTATTTGTCTATAGAACCTCATTATTGGGTGGTTTGGTGTTGCAATGACTTGTTGCAAGTCTCAGGTATTAGCGAGGGACTGTCAAAGTGTGTGACTCCTGGCTGGTGCATTGCACACCTGTGGTACCACCCCATAGCTGGCTCACACTTTCAGGAGGTATAAATTCTCCTTGAGTACAGGTGATAGGAGTCTGCAGGATTGCTGCCAAAATTCGAGTTTTATTTCTTAGTGATACCTCTGCTGCCTGAAGGGGATGATACTGGGGTTTGCAATAGTGATGCCTCTTGCTACCATTTTGTGAAGGCAGCAAGCAAGAAGATAAAGTGGTGAAGTATTAAGCCACAGGGTGATAGTACAGCAGCTCCCTTAAAACGTGTATCTATCTTCAACTTCTTTAATCCTTTTCTTTTGTTTATCCTTCTCCATGTATTAGTGCTACCACTTAGAGTAGGACCTGTTCCCACAAACTAAGTAAATCCTGTTTTATTGCCCTTTCAGTTCTTTTAAGGACTGTCATCATGCTGTGCTTCCCCAGATATTAGCCCTTGAAATACTCAGCTTTAGTGGTATGTATGGAAAAAAACCCCAACATGTGTATTCTTTGTTGAATATTGGTGAAGGGTTACCTGCAACCCAGAAATGCTGCAGAACTCCTCCCAAGTTTTCTGCAATGTGAAGCAGAAAAGAGAACAAATAGGATTGTCAGCTCTCAGAGAAAGATATGCAATCCATACTACCTTGTAGAATGAGCTTGTCATACTAATGTTCATTACATCCGTATTTTAATGTTTATTATGCTGGAACAAACCCTGGCCTTGCAGAAGCTACCTTGTACAGCAGTAGCACTTCTGAGTCCAATTCATCAACAGGGATTTTGTTGTACTAGGCACAAAAAGTGTTTACTCTCAAGGACCTTACAATCTATTTATAACGATAGGTAAGATGTGACTAACCTTTGATTCTTTAGCTGCATATGGCTCTCAAGCTGTTCAAGTGCTGCACTGGTGCTAGGGCATCTGAAGGTCGTGTTGGGCTGCAGGTGCGTTTGGGGACTGCCCTACACAATAGAGCACTGGGGAGTCACCGCCCTCGTTTGTGTGTAGACTACTTTGGGAGTCTGTATGGTAGCTCTGAGGTGTACGAATGGATCTTGTGGTTGCTGGCCATATGGCAGATTTTGTACATGGCTCCCAGCATTGCAAATGTCGACCACCCCCACGATGCTTAGATACGGAGAAATTGTTCCCTTCTTTCCCTGCGAGGCAGTGATGATATTTCGTGGGAATGACAGCAAGGGAGTCTTTGAAAGCATTTATAAGGAGCTCATCTTGTGAACTTCAATGGTAATGAAATGTCTAAAGTATCTTTTTTGTAATTTTTAGTAATGTAACACTTTGGACTTTTGGAAATTACTGAAATCAGCATCTTGAAAACTATATGTTTAAAGGAATATGGACATAACACTTTCCTGCTAAAATCACCCCTTGTGGCAGAAGGAGCTCTCCTTGGAAATCAGAGCACTGCAGTTATTTATAATAATAAGTCCAATTCTGCATATTTTCTGGAGGCAGCTTATTGCTAACCTGCTCTCAGTAGACATGTGCACAGCAAGTTTTCAGTTAACCTACAGTTGTAGGGAAGCGTATAATCTCCAGCGTACCTCCACTTGCATTGAGGTGGAATCCCGAGGAATAATTTTGCAAAGTATTAGAGAAATGCTGAATCTTTTTTTTCCCCCCACTTTTCCATTCTTTTCTAGTCTTATCTTTTTGAGATGGGTTGTTTTGTCTCTTCTCGCGATGTACTGACAATTAAGGGAATTTGGCTAGAATCACTGTGTGCCACTGCTTTAGACCTCAGTGGATGTCAGCATACAGAAGTAACACAGTAGGATAGGAGATTATTCAAAAGAGGAGAAAAGACAGACAACTAAGTACAAAGGACAGTCTGAATAAAGCACTGCCGAATGCATGACAAAATCAAAGAGGCAACAGAGGAAGAGAACCAGCAAGTGAGAATTAGCTAATGCATTATTACCTTTTTTAGACAGGGATATTACCTTTTTGGATAGATGCACGCGTTCAACTATAACATTAATTTTTAGTTCACTGTAGTAAGTATTATGCCATTGAATGGGTAGAGTGTCCTGCATGCTTCCTTGCAGAGGAGATGTAGAAACTCTGTATTTCTCTCTGTGCTTCCCTGCTCTCATTAGCAGGATGGAGAGATTGAACTTGCATGCTCCTCTCTGTGGGGCTGCGTGTGTGCCCAGCATGCTCTGTGTGCGTGCACCGCTCTGCTCTGAGAGCAGCTGTGGGTGAGTGTCTGGACGTTATTTTGCTGTGGCTATTGTCACCAGGAATTTCACCTGCTTTATGATTTGTGATAAAGTTTCAGGGCTGTTTAGAGGCTTTAGTGATTAGCTTTCACGGACGTTTGTGATGACATCCTTATTTCACTTCCCTGGTCTCTGGTAGATTTGTAAAGTACACAGCAGGCTGAAGAATCGATTTGTTTTTTGAAATGTCCTTACCAGTACATGGGGTAATTGTGGTTGTGATCAGCCCCCCCAGTGAAAAAATGTAGGGATCAAAGCAGGATACTGTACTATACTGTTTAACTGGTCTGTAGAGGCAAGGTAGTCTAGTCTGTACTGAGGAGCATGGATTTATTGCAGTTTCTCTTTTATTTAATCTAACTCAAACTCATCTTCCCTTTTAATCATCTTATAAATGGCTTCTGAGGTGGTAGATATTATTCTGCAGTTTGGGTTTTTTTGGTTTTTTTTTTTACATAAAATTGTTCTGGTTTTGTACTTCCTTTCATCTTGATTTTTCCTGCTGAGTATTTTTTGAGTATTTGAATATGTGTTGGTAAAACTAGTAAAATGATACAGGAATATGTTGTGGTTTATAAAGCCATGAGGACAGTTTTTGTTAAACACCTGGGGGCTGAGGCAGGACAGGGAGGGTTTCACTCACCACTTAGGGTCATGGGCAAGAAACCCGCATGACTTGGGAAGAACAAAAAAAACCAATTGAATTTATTGACTATTTACAACAAGAAGCAGGATACTGAGAGAGAGAAAACTACCTCTTAGAAAGGCACTTCTCCCCACCCCTTCCTTCTTCCCAAGCCCAAAGGCTTTGTTCTGTGCCTTCTCCCCCCAGCGGCACAGGGGGGCAGGGGAGGGGAGTTGCAGTCAGTCCCCGCTCCTTCCTCCTCAGGGGAGGGCTCCTCACAGTCTGTCCCGGCTCCAGCGTGGGGTCCCTTCCCATGGGAGAGTCCTTCTCAAAAACTGCTCCAGTGTGAGTCCTTCCCACACGGGGCCACTGCCTGGCTCGGGTGTGGACTTCTAGTTCCAGCGTGGGGTCCTCCACGGCTGCATCTTCCCATGGGCTGCACCAAGGGACAAACCATGTGTCACCATGAGTCTTCACCATGCTGCAGGGGAAATTCCGGAGGCGCTTCTCTCCTTCTTGCCTCCCTTCTCTGACTGGAGTGTCGTGTGGTCCTTCCTCTCAAAAATCTTGCTCCTCTCTCTGCTGCAGATCTTCATTGGCTCCCGAGGAAACCGACTCTCGGGTGAGCCATGGCGGAGGCTTGGGCTACGGCAGGTCGGTTCACAGAAGCCGGGCAGGCAGCGGGACGGCCGGGATGATCCGCCCGAGCCGAGCCCTGCCCGGGGCCGTGCCCCCCCATTGTTCTGTGCCCCCTCTTCAATCTGTCATTGGCAGAGGTGCCGATGGGCTCAGCCCTGGCCTGGGGTGGGTCCAGCCTGGAGCTGGGGAAACTTCCAGCAGTTTCTCACAGGGGCTGGATCGGTGGTACTCCTTCCCCCACCCCCCGGCTACTAAACCCTTGGAGCCAGGGGTGGGGGTGAACCCTTGGCAGCCACTGACAGGAGCCCCCACTGCAGCCCCTCCCTTGCTGCAGCAGAGCTGGAGTCAGGGGAAAGCTTCAGCAGCTGCTGACAGGAGCCATTGCTGTGCCCCTCCCTGCTGCCAGACAAACCCCCACACAAACCACAACACGCACCATAACACAGATTATATGGTTTGGAGTTATTTCTCAAGATGGAGACATAAGAACACTGGCCTTCTTTAAAAGTCCTGCAGGTATTTTGATCATCTCTGTAGATGTGGAAGGAAGAATTTGTTAGTGCAGCTGGAGTCTTGTGGATGCCCTTAATTTGTTACTGTTCAGAGAAGTGTGCTTGTTATGCAGCTGTTTCCAAGACTTAAATCCTCTATAGTAGCTTAGACTTGCTTCACAATATTGTTCTACTGTGACTCATTTATTATAATTATAATTTAATATATTGATGGATATATGAACACAGCACTGACCTTATACAGTAAAGCCAGTTTTGGCCAGTTTGTTTTACCTAAGATAGTTTAAATGCTAAAAAAATGTTTTATTTAACCAATTAACACATTTTACAATTAATGAAATGAAAGTACTTTACGTCTCTCTTTTTTATTTCATTGGTTGAATACATAAACAATGCAGAAAAATACATATTACTGATTTTAACATATCTAGTCAATTTTAAATAGAGATAAACCCTTTTTTATTAAAAAATATTTTAATTGGAACAACTTTTAAAATATAATACTGATGGAAGGAGAAAAAACTGCAGGCTTTTGATCCAAGATTACATCTCCTCTGGGAAACAGGTGTATATTTTCAGCATTGTTTATTCTGTCATCTTGCTTTTTATTTAAAAACAGTTTCCAAGTTTTATGTAAGAACTATTCTAAAGGTCGAGGCAAATTATTAAACCTCAAGAATAATACTAGGTGAAGCTTATGCAGCCTTAAGATTAACCTAAGGATATTAACCTTAAATAAACAAGTTATTTCATTTGCTAAATTTTAAATTGCTGTTGACCTTGAGTTGTGTTTCTGAGTTGATTCAGGCTGATTGACTTAAGTTTCTGAATAAATTCAGCACTCCAGTTGAAATCTACCAAGGATATTAACTGCATAGTAATCATTATACTAGCTACTGGATTTACATTTAATTAGAAATATATTTTTGAGTGAGTACATTCTTTAGGTTATTTTTATTTCTTCTCAGCATGGTGTTATGAATCGGGGCAGATGGAGCTGCACTGAGATGCTCTTCGGCATTTGTTAGAGTAGTAGCTGGTTGACCACTTCAACACCGTCATATTTTGCATATGGTTGTGATTTGTCAGGTCTCTTGTTTCTTAAGGAAACGTTGAAAGATACATAGGCTGTCGTATGGTTTGTCTTTAAATGACATAACATCAGATCCTTTTTGTGTGGTTGTATAGGATGCTAGCATAATGTGCTCAGTCTCAATATTACAGTGCACGTGCAGTTACCTTCCAGTGAACTGAAGCCCCAAGCAGGATGAATGTCCAATTGTTTGGGCTTCAACTAGCCCAGGGATGCAGGGAAGCAGGGAGGTGATTGAGCATGATGGCTGTCTCTGGTTTTGAGGTACCTCTGTGAGCTCCCTTGAATGTGTTAATTTCTGAACTGGATTCTGTATACATCCACAAGATGATCAACATTGTATTAAAGTAATTTCATGGGATGACTCGGGAAAAAAATAACATTCATGTAAGTATAAGCTTCTTTAGATAAATGCCAATCTAATTTTTGTTTAAATCAGGTTTTCTTGATATAGATTAGATACCTTAACATTTTGTTAGATATCACATATTTATGTAGTAAATAATTGTTTCTGTTCAAAAGAATTTTATGTGAGTGAATCTAAACTGGTTTTGAGACTACGTGCATTTATCTTTCATGGCAGAAATTCTTCACTGGTTTATTTCTAGAGTAGAAGTTAAGATTATATTGCCCAATCTGTTTTCCTGTTATTGATAGATTTGATTTGTTTGACCTTCCTCCAGTGTTGTGCTCAGAGAGGCAGACGGGTTATATA
Organism: Syrrhaptes paradoxus; assembly: GCA_013400615.1. Lineage (NCBI taxonomy): Eukaryota > Metazoa > Chordata > Aves > Pterocliformes > Pteroclidae > Syrrhaptes > Syrrhaptes paradoxus. The sequence goes on along the minus strand of VZTO01013130.1, from coordinate 164,805 downwards.
TGAGGAAACAAAGAATGCAATGATTTCTGTTGCAGGCTCTCGGCCTCGTGCTTAAAAATAGCAAATAACAGGAATGTCAGTATGAATGGCTTTTCAAATATATCACTAGAATGTGTGTGCTGAGAATTCTAGTAGCATGTCTGATATAATATTTTATTAGGTTGTTGGGTTTTTTTGGGATTTTGACTGGGTTTTTTTTGCTTTTGACAATTTTTTGGCCTTACAAGAACTGTTTTCCCTGGGAAACTAGAATTTGTGGGTGATATATTCTAATGGTCTTTAGAAGTTGTTTTTTATTTAAAAAAAAAAAAAAGTATATCTTGGTTTTGTTCGTAAAAGCTGCTTGGAGTTTTCTCTCATGAAATACATGTCCAAATGTGGGCACCATTGGCTGGTCTGCAAAGATATAATAATTTCATGGAAGTAAGAATGATCCTGTAATGGAAGTACAGTCAGCCTCAGAATGCAGTGTTCGGTGGGGGCAGAAATCTTTCTGGCTACTTTTTCCAAAAAATCGAAATGTGTTTCCCATGACCTTCAGGCACTTAGTTTCTGTTAGTGTCTCAGAAGCAGGATCCTTTGGTCCATGCCTGGCAATACTGCAAGAACCCTTCTGGTTAAGGATGGGAATGTTTTTATTTCCCACACACTTAAAACTTATTTGTGCACTGAAACAACCAGAAGAGTATTTTTCCTGAAATGTAGGAACTGATCTAGGTGAAAAATCAGAGTATCTTCATAACTTATGTACAGAGACAGTAGCCGCAGTTATAATTAAGGTCTTGAGGTTTTCAAGAGTTTTTAAGCAATGAGCTTTTCACTAAATGGGATGCTCGTGAAGTGCCCCTCTGTTGGCATTCTCGCCAAGCAGCATTTCAGTCAGACAGGCCAGCTTGGCATGGAGGTACCTTTGGAGTTTTCCGGAGGAGCAGGTACAGATTTATTTGTAAACGATGCAGACAGTGTGTCTGCAGATGTTGCAGTCATACTCAGTTTTGTTTTGATAAGCCTGAAGATGCACTTAGTCAAATACTAAAGGAGAAGCTGAGAGACAAGCTGAGCAAGATCTTGAAATACATTTGGCCTCATTAGGTCTTTGAAATTATTTTTTTCCGAAGTTGCAACAGAAGAAATAGTTATGGAACACTCTGAATAATGTGACTTAGATACTCCAGTTGGAATTGCTGCTAGAACACTCTTAAAGTGGGTATTTACTAGCACTAGGTTATATTTCTTTCTTTACACTTTGAAGAAGGTCCAGGGAGATGAGAAGATAGTGTGGGTTTCTAAACAGCTGCAGAATACCTCTTTTTAAACTCACCATGCTCAAGGTTATCTGCCGCTATCCAGATGCTGTTGTGTGTATCTGTCTATATAATTATATAAAAATATAAATACACGTGTATTATATACACACATGCATGCATGTTGCATTTAACATACAGCATTTTACTGGTGAAGGTCACTTTTTGTCAGCATGTTCTCTACATGAATTTTAGAGTTGTGTTGACTAAACTCTGCCTGTCAAATTGTACCCACTCTGCCAGTAGCAAGCGTCTCCGAGAGCAGGGCCTGACCCCAAACGAGCAGTCAGTCCTTCAACAGCAGTTGTGAAATGTCATCATCACCCTGTCAAGGTTCTGCTTTTACCAACTTTCTTCTTCGCTCTCTAGAAGTCCCAGTGGGTGCTCAGGAACAGGTCATTTATCACTGAAGTAAAATATTGCTTTCTTAAACATTCTTCACCATTCCAGATAGTTCTCCATCCAGCCCTTTCCCCATCTTTGTCATCCAAACGGCAGAGAAGTGTGCCCGGGCAGGGAACAAAGGCATTTGCCTTTAGCAGATGGTTTATTTTAAGAGGATGCGCCAGTACTAACGTAGAAGAATTGAGAGGATACTCTCAGCAGTCAAAGGGCTTGAAATATGGGCTGTAGCATAAGGTTTTGCTGCAGTCACTGGAAAAATATTAAAAAGAGAGAAAATGTTGTTAGAATAATGGGAATATAATTCTATGCATTGAAAGTTGAAGTACGTTCTACCCAACACCTAAGCCTTCAACCTAAATGCAGAATAAGATAAAAAAGATTGATTGTAAGCGCCTTGGAATTCAGACCGCATGAACTTGCAAAAATGTTGTAGCAAACTTCTAGGAGAATGTTGGTTTTTTTTAGCCCAAAGAAATTTTTTATTTTTGAAGTCTGGAGCTGTGAATGGAAAACAAATTGTTTATCATCTGTGCTTAGACTGAAAAAAGGAGTTAGAATGCATTAATGGACTAGGGCAGTTAGCGTGGGCTCGCTCATGGTTCTTGCAGCAACAAAGACCCTTCTAGTGTGCAGAGTTCTGGTTTCTTTTGGCACAAGTGTCCTTTTTGTCCTCTGGCACAGTTTTCCTTGATTTTTCAAAGAAATATTGGATGTTTGTTGCCCGTCTATATCTAAGAAGAGCAGCTTGCTTCCCCCACTGGTATAATATGCCTTTGCTTATTGCTCTGCAGTATTCCATGAGGGAGCATCCAGGACTGGATAACCTCTAAAGAGCAGCTGCCTTTGGATATTTGGCACTGTTACTAACAATATACTATTGGGATCACAGGCTCCTGTAATAAATTTAGCAATCTTGGCTGCACTGTCATTATACTTATCTAGCACCCCTCAGAGCTAGGGAATTTGGAAAGTACATACCCTGTTCTCACTGTGGTGAATGCCACTGCATGAATAGGAAGCAAATAATAAGTGTTTGTATTTTTGTGAAGATTTGACATTTAACTTTTTATATCTGCTGACTTCCTCCAGCTATATACTGTGTTGCTTTTCATTGCCCTTGAGGACAGCCAGGGGGAAAGGGTCTGAAAGGTTGTTAATGACAAAAGAGAAAAAATCAGCAAGGAGAAGATATGTTCTTGGAGCTGCCCAGGTGTTCAGAAAACAGACAGTGCTTTCTGAACCTGCTCTGAAGGTAAGTTAGGAATAGACAATACTCCCATCTGAGTGATATGCTTTTCAGTGAGGTCTCCAGTGTAACATGGAGATCATACAACATAACCTAACTACAAACACACTTCATTTTCTCCCAATGTTGGGAAGCCAGTGTGTCTTGTTCTTTGACCTGACTGGTGAATGTAGAATAAGATGACTGTGAATTCACGTACATCAAAGTTGGATGCTGCTTGAAGTGTCCAGCCAGTGCTTCAGCTGCGCTTTTTTTAGGCAGATTTTTTACAGTAGAACACTGCTTTGTGAAATCATGATCAATTTATTCTAATGAGGTAGGTTGGTGAGCTCCCAAATGAACAAACCCTCAACAGCTGCATGAAAGCTTTTCACAATTTATAGCTGGATATGCAGTCTGTATTCTTTTATTCTTACATGTGATCCCTGTGAAACTTTGTTGACCAAATTAAGCAAGTTTGACTTAGTTGGTTATTTACCAGTGTTTGAATAACCAGAGAAATACATGGCTTTTCCTTTCTCTATCTAGGTGATGTAGGAGTGGCCTAAATCAGGCTTTTTCACATTGCAAAAAGATCTGTCCAGTAACTGCATGCAGTATTTCCTCTATGTTCACTGGCAACAGTTTTGGGCAGTGTAACAAAATAGCTTTGGATGATTACTACGGAATCAAGTGCTCACAAAGCAATAGCAAGCCAGGGATGCAGGCTCCCAGAGGTGAGCTGCCTTCATTTCTCCACTTCATAGCAATTCTTCTGTGTGTTCACAGACAAACTAAAATGAGTTCAGACACTTGACCAGAAATGTGATGTGTTAATCAAAAAGTTTTGCAGCCAGAACTTTGTAATCTCATAGTTGTGTTATTAATCTCCTCTGAAGTAGCTGTTTCATGGGTTCAAATCTGTTGCTGTGCATGCTGTGAGGGACTCCTGGGGCTTTAAGATGGGTGCCCAGAGAAATACAGTTTGAGATGGGAAACAGACAATTTTCTAGAACAAGTGCAAAACCAGGCAGATAATGGATGAGTCAGGAGGATTTGTTGGACTTGATCCTGAACACCTAAAATTCCTAATGGGTGCTTCATTTTTTTCTTCTACCACTGCAAGCTTTTCCATTTAAGATAGTCCTTAGAATGGTGCCTGCACTCTGGAGCGCTCGTAAAAGTGGTAGTGCACAATTTGCAGTGTTACACATCTGCTGATACATACTGTCTTGTGAAGATATACCAGCATGGGCAGCAATTGCAAGTGTAAGTTATCAGCAACGCACTAAAGGTAGCTCCATGACAGTAGAAATCTTTCTTATGAACTTTCTGATTCTGCTGATAATCTGGGATTTTCACTATGGAGATTGTGTCCTTTTCAGAACACCATACCTACAAAAAGAATCTTCAATAGCTTGATGGGACTAACACACTATGCAGGTTTGGGATGAGACATCCTTGACTAGATCATACTTTATGGTTTCTGAAAAGACCAGCTGAAGATCTGTAGATATATTTTGTCCCTTGATGATTTTCGTTACTCAGGGCTCGCAGTGGCTTTTACAGCAGTGTTTACACATGCTGTCTTGTGTTTCTTGTTTCCGTCTTCAGCTTTTGTGGTTCTTATTTATATTACAGCAGTACTTGGGGCACCCTATTAGCATCAGAGTACCCCTGTATCGGATGTTCTACACGGAAGAAGATTCAATTCTCTAAGCATAAAATATGTAATAATGTGTTTTAAAAAACGCTGCTGCAGATATATCAATTAAAATTGATAAGGTGCAGATGGTTTATCACCGTAGCAATAATTTGGGTTCCACAAATTTAATCTGAAGCAAGGCACTGCATGTAACTCTTCAAGTGTTTGTTCTACCTCTTAATTTCATGCAGACATTCTAAAATATTAAATAGGCAGCAAATTGAGCTGGATTTGAGCTGAAATCCCTTTTTTGTCAGGGTCTGTGGTTACTCTGGAGTTGGAATGTGAACACCTGTACTGCCTCTTCTGTGGCTGCTTTAGCTGAAAGTGGGAGTGGATGCTCGGTATCCCATCAAGGGGGGAAACAGTGTACAAGAATATTAGAATGGAGCTCGTTAAAATGAGGGGCTGTTGGCAGACCATAATGAGCAGGATAACTGTGGGATTGAACAAAACAAACGTACTGTAGGGGAACACATGGGAGGAAACTCAACCAGTGCATTTTTACCCAAAGGATAGTCTTGAATGTTTGTTTAAAGGCTGTATGTTCTTTGTAGAAATGTTGAGGAAACACCTTCAGTGAAATAAGGTATGTGTGAGAGGAAGAGGACCGAGAGTAATAGCTCTTTTTAAAAATATTTGCTTTTTGAAAAAGATAAAAACTTTGAGAACATAAGCTGTCGTGATTTTGTTTATGGTTCATAATACGATACTAGAGGAGAAAGCATTCTGTTTTAGGATTATTGCAGGAGTCCTGAGTCTCAGACAAACACTGTAATGGTACAGAGAAAGCAAACAAATTTCAGCAGAACATCTGAGAATGGAAGTAGCCACCTCCTTAATGCAAATATTCCTGTTTCCTGGAGTGCAAGGAAGTGTTCTCAGACAGTTCCAAGATGACTGAGAGAAGAATGAGACCCATAAACTGAGTTTTTATGCTCCCTGACTAATGAATGAGCCTGCTCTTAGCAGTGCTTTAGGATGTTACCTAACTGAAGATTGTAATGCATTTAAACGTGACCTGTGGAGATGGTCAACATTAGTAAGAGTTGTCATCTTAGGAACTATTGTTATTAGATCTATTGGGTGGGATGGGGGGAATTACTCCTGTCCCATAAAGGTTTATGGGGCCTTTCTCATTGAAGAGGTGCTAAGGAACACAGAGAAAAATACCAACACGTATGCTGGAATTCTGCCAAAGTTTCCTGACATGGAGGGAAATGTACTGTGGAAACTGTTGTGTAGTCAAGGTTTCTCTGCGCGTGCCACCTTTCCTGCTGATGAATTAGATTATTTCTAATTGTACTTAGAAGGAAAAACACTCTTTGCCTTGTGGCATCTATAAAATGATAAAATGAATGTGGGGATGCCTACCTAATTGAAGGGGCTTTTAACCAAATGGAATGGAATCTAAAACCTAACGAAGTCTGCCTCTTTGTTAAACAGAGTGCATCTTTGTAGTCATTTTGGAGAAGCACCAGCAGGGTGCACAGTCGGGCTGCACAGTGGTATGGAGTTGCCATTTGCTGTAGTTTTAGTCCAACCTTTTGGTATGTGGTGTGGCTTTAAGTTCTGCTTCTGGGGAAGATTGGAATTGATCCTTTCCCTTGTAACTGCTGGAAAAGCTTTAGAAGTTGGTTACAGTATATACCAAAATCACAAATAAGAAAGGACAAAAACATTGTCAGACCTGGAAAAAACGTGAAAGAAACCTAAGCACCCAAGCCCTTTGCCTTTTAAGTCACTTAGGACTCACCATTTTGCCTGACTGAATTTGGCAGCATTTGTAGTATTTTGGGTATATTTGTGGAAGCCCACAATAGTGGGTTTTGTTATCCTTTGTATTCAATAATTCAGCATGGATTTTAGTCTTTTAAATTATTAGAGTCCTTCTGAGATCTTTTCAGGGGTGAGAGTTAGCTCTGAATTACCTGAAAAGTATTATTAAATAGATTATGTAAAGAAAGTGTGATCTCCTTTGGAGGTTTTCTGTCCTTTGATCAGGGGCAGAAAGCCCTGGAGCAGGGCCAGAAGTAAGGAGTTGGCAGAGACCATGCCTCCTATAGAAGAGGAAGGGAAATTGGAGTCTAAACCTAAGCAGACAAGGAGATGGGGGAGAATAAGCCAAAAGCAGGGTGTGCAGCTTTGTGGAGAAGGGGCAGAAGCAGTGGGAAGTACGGCATGCTGGCAGCCGCCGCTTGACCGAACCAGACTGTACCTTCTCTTTCGCAGCTGGAGTCAACTGCATGTGGTCTCAAGGTTGCAGTCACCTGCCCTTGTCCTGTCCTTGGGGACAGCACTCTGCAGAGCTGTGTCCCCACATAATCATGTTTCTGCCCCCTCAAGAGAGGTCCCTTGGGACAGGGCGGCGGGGGCACAGCCCCACAGCTGTCACCCTCTGCTCTGGCACTGGCGAGAGCCCATCGCACGCCTCTGACAGGCCCTTTGCACTGCTCTGGCCCTTTGCGTAACGTAAGGGGCTGGGAGAAATTGAGGATTTCTATTTTGAGTGAAGAAGAATAATCCAGTCTAGCTGCTGGGATGAGTCAGCAGAGAGAACTAAATATGTGCAAGATTTTGAGTGTTTGGTATGAGGGTGAATCAGCTGCAAAGTTTGGCGGGGTCTGACTAACTGAACCCCCGTAAACAGTGTTTTTATTAAGAGTAAATTACAGAAATTAAAGGTTTGGCAAAGATTTTAGAGAAGTCATTCTGACACTCAAAGGATGGAAAACTATCTAAGCCTGCTCTCTATTCTTTCATTAGACAAAATGCATTTGACTATAAAGTAAATGAATCTTTAAAGAAGACATTGAGTATCATACAGTACTGTTGTCTTATATCAAAGATGCTTTATGTAATCAGATTATGTCAAATAAAACACTCCAGTCATTTTTTTAGAATATCAAAGCTCAGATGGTTCAGATAGTTCAAGATCTAAAGAGTAGTGTTGGAAGGATACTAAAGATAAGGTAGTAATAAATTCCTGTAGACTGCTTCTCAGATTTGTGTAGCTTTACTCCAAAAACTAGCCACTGAAATTTAGTTACAGATATTTGAATATTGGCAGAGCAGTACCAGAAGTAATATAGCTGCAGTCATTTCGAGTGCAGGTGATCGGTCCTGGGCCAGTCTCTTGATATGAAGGTAAAAACTTCAAACACCATGCACAATTTTCTCCTTTTTGAAGCATGTTTTAATTCACTGTGTAAATATGCTAAATTAATTTTCAGTAAACAATTCTTTTATGACACGTAGGGACAGTTTCTGCAACTTGCACACTCATACTTTGCCTAGCTATGATTTTCAGTTTATGCAATTAATCAAGCTAATGAACTTACAAAGCAAGTGAATAATGTTGTAATTGGGCCCTCTTGACATTGCTTTTCAACCTTTTTGGATGTTTGAGTATTTTTTTGTATGAGGCATGTAAGAAAATCCTGTAGCAGCTTTTGGAGAGCCATCCCAAGTTTAGTGTCCTGCTAAGAACCACCAGTATCACAGTCAATGAGGGATCAGGTCAAGTAAGTCACAGAGTGCATCACATCTGTCGTTGCTTTCACCATATCCCATTGAAGACAGTGGTGCATAGTGGTTTATACACTGCACTACACTTGTTTCTTTTTTATTCCTTGTTTTTTTCTTTTAAACCATTCCCCATTTCCAGACTAATCTTGTTACTCTTCTAGTGATAGGAGAAGCTTCAGAACTTTTGTCCATTCCTTCACTGTGCAGCTTTGACAGCTGGAAGTGTCCAAGTTAGGCTGGCCATCTTTTCACAGTTGTGTGTAGGCTAAATTTAAATTGGGTGTAAGTGGGATTGCTTCATCGGTTTGAATCCAAGGAAGAAATTAAGTTTTGAGCAGGAAAAGCAGCTAGAATTGATGAGGCAGACTGTATCTTATCTGATACCAGCTGTAACTTTGGAGACTTTCCTGCCTGTGTAAGACAGGTTAACGTTAAATAAGGTGTACGCACCTCACAAATATAGGTTAATGCTGAACCCTATTAAAAGGTTTTTGAAGAGAATATTTTTTACCACAAATGAATGCCTATGTGCGTTATAAGAAATTAATTATACCACACTTAATCTACTCACAGAAAAGAAGTAACATCTGAGAAGTGAATAGAATTTGTTAGAGTATGATCAAGCATTTTTATAAAAAAAATTAGGAATATGTCTATGGGGAAGCCTACTGGAATTTTCTTGCTTCTCTCATGCTGCTGCATTTTCTCCCATTTTCCTTATCTTGTGCTAATTAACCTCCTACCTGCTTTTTCCCAATGCCAGTTCTCACTGTCTCACACCATGTTCAGTGCGTGAATCCCCTTCCTTCTGTCTTGCGCTGGCTAAAATCCATCTCTCTGCATGCTAAATATGTTAATTAATTTTGTCATACGCTGGACTGATATATGAACTTGTTTTATCTAATCACACATACTGGTCATGTAGTTTTTTACAAAATGCTTGTGCTTTCATAGGTGTTCTGTAATAACCCAGGAAGATGAACTCCAGGTATGTACTTCTCCGTCATCCCTAGAAACGGAAGGTGTCAGTCAACCAGAAACGTATCCTGACGCAGTCCATCTCTGGCTGCATCTCTGCTTTCCCGGACCATTTTCAATGCAGTTGCAATTTTCTCTTTGAAAATGGAGGGATGTGCCGGGAAGGGAAAGCTATAATGGTTGTGATCATGTCGTCAGTTAGAACCGCTCTGCTGCAAAGCGTACTGCAGTACAGAATGGTAGAAGGAGTTTGTACAGAATGCTACACTACATTTGGGGTTACAATCTCTACGTAAGGATCGTTAGCAGATGACCACTTTGTTCCTAAGGAAAGGTACAATCTCACGATATCACTGTGGGCAGCAAATGATAACAAACGCCCCGATTGCACAGTACAACTTCCCGTCTGTGGGAACGGCTAGAACCAGATGCTGGAGATGTTTCAAGTAAGTGTAGGTATAAAAATCTTTCTCCTAAATAACTCCATGGTGTTTTCATTTACAAAAAAATCAGCTTTGGCCTTAAGCCAAAGTTTTAATATTATTTTCAAAACTGTTGACAATGTTTTTGTATTCTTGAGATGCAAATATCTCATCTCTGTTGTGTAAAGAGAGAAGATAGGGAGTTTCTACCCTGAAAACTTCCTCTGGCAATGAGTTCCTTAGTTTAACCAAGTTTTTAAAACGTTGGTTCTTTATTTTGTTGTTTTACTGGTTTTAGGAAGTCTTCTTGGGAATCTTCTGTTCAGAAAACAAAGTGTTTTATTTCCTCATACTGAATTCCGTTTGGTTAGGAGTGCAAAGATCTCTGATGTTTTGTAGAGAAGACAGAATGTGTAACATCATATGGTGACGGGAAAATAATAGTTACATAATGATTATGTCTAAACTGATACATACTACTAAAATTGTTAACATTAGAGTTTAAATATTTGGCTTTGTTATTCATGTTTATCCACCACGCAAAGGACACAGCAAGGGCACCTTCCTGGCACATTTAGAGAACGGAAAGGAAAAAACTAGTCAGATGGGAGCACAGCTGGGTTGAACGGTGACCAACCATCTCAGAAGCCCTTCAGTGACTCTGTCTATCATATTTGAGAAGTCGTGGCACTCTGGTGAAGTTCCCATGGACTGGAAAAGGGGAAACATAACCCCCATTTTTAAAAAAAGGAAATAAGGAAGACCCAGGAAACTACAGGCCGGTCAGTCTCACCCCTGTGCCTGGCAAGACCATGGAGCAACTCCTCCTGGAATCTGTGCTAAGGCACATGGAAAACAAGCAGGTGATTGATGACAACCAACACAGCTTTACCAAGGGAAAATCGTGCCTGACGAATTTGGTGGCCTTCTACGACAGAGCCACGGCGCTGGTGGATAGAGGAAGGGCAACAGACATCATCTACCTGGACTTGTGCAAAGCCTTTGACACAGTCCCACATGACATCCTTGTCTCTAAG